>JAOWCC010000853.1:14469276-14776387 GCA_030867875.1 Actinernus sp. WN-2022
AAAATTGAAAACGAAGACCCTTAACTTGGATAGCCAAGCTAAAAGGTGAAGTCGCCAGTGTGTTTTCTTTCTGTGTTAACTCTGTGATAAATGACTAAATCTTAGCAGATATGTTGTTATGCTGCATAAACATTACAGTGTAATGATTGACACTTTTATTAGAACTTGATATTGGCCTGCTAGCCCGCCTTGCCGGCTCTCCGGTGTGTTTTTCGAAAATGTTTTTTTTCACACCGGAGAGCCGGCTAGCTTGAGCTTCGTGTTACATGCGGGACGCAACGTTAATTTGCATTTGATATAAACAAACTACTCTCCGATTATTTGTGACTTTCTTAGCACTGATTTTTCTAAAATTTCAAATACATTCTTCAGTACAAATCATTAGCTTGGGCTGCCTGTGGTGTGCCACATATCAATCCGCTGATAATTAGCCTGCGTAGCAAGCGTTTCTGTGGGTTTTTCTCCGGGGTTTTCGCAATCGTTTCTGTGTTTTTTTCCGGGGTTTTCGCAGGCTACTGATAATCGAAACTTGAACCGGGCTTTTTAGCACAGAAATTGAAAATATCGGCTTCCCTGTGGTACAAATCGAAAATACCGGGTTTCCTGTGGTCCACAGTGATACGGTCCCGCGAAAGTTGAAATCAAGATGGCGTCGTCCTGTCGCATGTGAGAGAAGTGTCAGAAGTCGCTGTTTGCTGTTAGCTACAACCCGAATTTTGGAACAGTTCACTTCGTATTCGTTCGGTAAGTGCTTTTGTGGGATAAAGTGTAGTTTACGACTCTAATTGAAAATGTCCTATTTAGAATCACTAGAAGTAGAACAGTAGAAGTAGATGTACGGTATATGTTGCCCTTATTCCGGCCATTTTTTGCATTTATCATTATAACTTATCTTGAATAAAAGCATCGATCAGGAAATTTCCCACGAGATTAGCTTATTCCTTCATTAACCCTATTGTAAAGTTTTGATTCGTTTTTCTTCACGATTTAACCAAGTTATTTCTAAAAATATTGTTTAAATTGGTTGCCCTAATTCCGGTAGGGTTGCCCTAATTCCGGCCGATAACAATAAAGATGTGTACTTGAAGTTTTGGCGATATTTTCTCGGCTTATTTCAACTAGAAACTCCTGTGGCTGCTTGTCAAGGTATTTGAGATGAAAAAATATGAATCACGATCCCTGTATTACAACAACTTCGCCCACGATGACATGACAACTGCTGGTTTGTTCGCTCAATCGCTCATCTTTGGATATTGCAAAATGGTTCGCATTGTCATTTTGATTGCGGTGGAGAAGGCTTTCATGCATAATTTTCAGATACGCCCACTGTTTCTATGACCCTCAGTGTAACGAGAGTACGGCAATAAACACGACAAAAACGCTTGTTTACAGTTTAGTATGGGCTCCAAATAGACCAAAATTAGAAACTATACCGCCATGCCGGAATTAGGCACGCCAAACGAAAATACAGGCGGACATTTAGTTGAAGTTGCACTCCGTAATTTGAAACCGTTCAGACTAATTTTCCTCTCAGAACTGAGGTAATGTTTAGAGTTTCATCTATGCCAAAAATCAACATTTCACATACCCTACTTTGCGAAAAAACGCTTCTGTTGCTTTATTACCCAATTCAAAGTACAGTCAAAAGACACACTTGGAGAAATTGAGACTCGACTTACCTTTACAAAAGCTTGGATTTCCCCGCTAAAAAGATGACAGGACGCCCACAACAATAGTTTACGGAAGCACACTAATCAATAATTTATTGGATTGTGTCGTTTGTTTATTTATAGTTTACGGAGAATAATCGAGTTTCAAAGACAAAGTGGCTGGAATTGGGACCGGCCGGAATTAGGGCAACATACTGTACATGGAGTTTTGTCGATTCTCAATAAGAAATTTTCGATTGGAGTCGTAAACTACACTTTGGGTCATATTTGAGCTGTCAGAAGATGTGGATCAAGTGTAGTTTACGACTCCAATCGAAAATTTCCAATTGAGAATCACTAGAAAATCAAACATTTTATAACGACAAAACTCCACATGATTTTGTCATTCCCTGTCAATATTTGGGGAATTTGTCATTCTAAAACGTTTGATTTTCTAGTGATTCTCAATAGGAAATTTTCGATTATTGGGTGAAATTTAATGACAAATTTGAGGTTTATCACTCATACATGTTTTAAAATATTATACCAGACGAATCGGTTCAATCGAATGCAATCACATACATTTAATTTCCCTTCTAGAAGACTTCACGAACAACAACATACAAATAATAACAAGATTCCTTTTTGTTGGCAGAGAGAAAAGTTTATTCGAACCTTCCAAGGTAATTATTACAAGGTTCTGAACTACACGTCAACTAGAATAAACTCCTGTGACCCTCCAAAAACCCAAAAAAGAATCTGCTAACCTAATACGGCACGCATACATTGAGCTAATTGAAGTTTAGCCGACGTTGATAACTCTAGGTATGACTTATAGGCATCGGATGCCCAATCCCCATAGACCTGAATAACTTCACCCGGCACTCCCAGGTGAAAAGCTCATGATGCAGCCCCGCATCTAAAGGAGTGCCCTCTGTAACTCTCATAATTCTGAACACCAGCCCGACGAAGCAGGTCACGAAAAAACGAGATGTATTGAACTTTTGTGATAGGGGTAACCTTTCCTGATTTAGCGGGCAATACGAATGCAGGAGATGTGTTTGAGGCTGGAATCATTGAACACATACTCACATACATATGCACTGGTCAGAGTGGAGATTTTGGTATGCCAAGTAGCGGCAATACTAAACGTTGTTTCCCGAACTGTATCGTTTTGGTATGCTTGAAGAGAACCTGAAAATCGGTAATAAGCCAGTGATAAAAAAGCCCATCTGGCCAGTCCAAAGTCTCCTTCACAGCCGTTCTTAGCATCATCACGCCATTTGTGCTAGCTCCATTAACGGCTGCTTACACCAGCACGGTAAATTAGCAGGTCCGTGACTATGCTGAATAATCATATCATTAGCCCATAAAAGGCACAGTAAATTAGGCTAAAAACTAGCACACATCAGGATTACATGTATATAGCAGAAACAAAATAGTCTATTTGGCCAGTCTATGACTATGCTGGATTATCACGGCAATAACCCATAGATTTAAGGCACAACAATTATTAGACTAAAATCTGATACAACATGCATAATTACATGTATGTAAAATGTATCAACAATTAACAAGAATTACATGTATATACATGTACATGTAGCACAACAAATACAATAATTATGTTAGCCAGAAACAGAATAGTCTATTTGGCCATTCTGTGAATATGCTGGATTATCATAGCAATATAGCCCATAAAAGACACAAATAATTGGACACAACATTAAGATGCATGACCACATAATCACATATAAAATAATAGTTCCTAAAGATAATCATAGAAATAATACAATCATTAAATACTTAATTAATGTTTGGTAAATGTATGTAGCAAATAGTTAATGAAATAAAAATGAATGTAATTTCACCCAACTAGAACATATATTTGATGTGTTATTTGCACAAATGAAGTTCAGGGGGTGTTAAGGCATTTCTTTCTCACTTTTTGCTTGGCCGAGCAGGGCCTTGGCAACTGTTTAATATTAATAGTGTGGTTCTGTGTTGGGCTTGAAAACTTAGAAACCAATCAGTTTTGTCATGAATGACGTTCCTGAGACATTTTGCAAAAACAAATGGGTATGTCATTTCCAGGGGGGTGGGGTAGGGAATATTTGTAGTTCATGGTTTAATGTTTGGTATGTTACACATAGTTAGGAGAAATAAAAACCAGCCTATCTGATGTAATTTTGCCCTGCGAGATTTTTTTTTTATGTAACACTTGTATAAATGAAGTTCAGGATGGTTAAAGTGCCACTACGACGAAATTTGACCATTTCTTTTGCCACTTTTTTGTATTCCATAAGAACAAACAGTGGCAGAAATATCCAAATCAGTGAAAAAAGTTTGCAAACGGGCCAATTAGTCCACACATTTTAAAGAGAGTTTACCGTCAAAATCACGTCCGCCATTACGCAAATCCGTTCCCGTGGGCGAGGAATGCCTAGTCATTTTTTAGCGTATGTGACGTCATACACTTAACGCATCGTTCTCAAGTTGCTTCAGTCCCGCTCAAAAACTTTGCAACCGTCAGCGCCACCAGCGCCGCTAATTTTTTAGCGGCTGGGCGTTAGTGGTTTGGTGGCACTAACGGTAAAAACTGGTGGCTAGCCGTCGACGCCACTAGACGTTTGGTGGCTAGCCGTCGACGGCGCTAGACGTTTGGTGGCTAGCCGTCGACGCCACTAGACGTTTGGTGGCTAGCCGTCGACGGCGCTAGACGTTTGGTGGCTAACCGTCAACGGCTCAAGACATTTGGCGTTAGCCGTTAGCAGTGCACGATTGAAAAAGTTTTCACTGCACTGTGCTGCGGTGTGAGTGAATGTAAACAAACTGAAGTCGAAAATTAGCATATTAACAATAATTGTAGTCGCATCGTGTCTGACAGAATCGAAGACATTTTTTGGGGAACTTCACAGATTTTCCCTGGAATAACTAAAGAAAATCACTTCAAAACCGTTCAGTAAAACTCGAACAGCGAACAGCTAACTTCCTGTTTCATTCTTCACGTGTTACTTGAAACCGCTTTGCTGCGCAGACATTGTCTGGTTTTTGACACAACACTGGAGTGTCACGCCGTGAAGTTCGCGGGAAGTGCGACTGTAGTTTAATTCACCACACAACTACATGGACTCAACCTTTATGGAAAATGAAAAAGATGTACAATAAAATATTCTGGAGTTCTTTTATTAATGTGGATGCGTTTCTCAAAGGTCTCAAGAATTCTACGACACGGCCGTGAAGCGTGACATTTTCCACGAACTGATTTGAATAATCATCGTATTTATAGGCCGTCAGTGTTTGGCTTAAAAATCGCCTGGATCGCACCGGACATTTTCTACCTTCAGAATAAAATGTTTTGTAAGTTTTTATTTCATTTTCGTTTCATGTCTGAACAGTTTCACCTGATGCGGGAAATGCTTTGAGTCGATCTCTGCATGCCTAACAGTGAGAAGTTTTGGCTGTTTTCCAATTTGTTGTCAAATGAATGTTAATTGCCGTGAGATCACACACTATCAAATCTGCTGGAGTTTTTAACTTCATCACTTTGTGATGAGTTAATAAAATACCCCACCTGCAAAAATATATTTTTTCGGCAACCTGTAATGGGACGGTAAAGTTAGTTGAAGTTCAGTGGACTTCTACATTCAGTGGGCCATGCGCTGTGACACGTGAGAGTCGATGAATCGAACTTATACGGCTGACTAGTAGACGTTAACCGTTTCAAAATTAACTACTCAAAACTCGGCTACTAACACTAGATGGTAAATTTATTTTAGTTGAATACTTATTCCTTCAGTACTGCCACGGAAACCGATGAACTGACTAATAAAACAAACGTTTCAAAAGAAATTTCTCAAAACTCGGCCTTGACGAACATTTCAAAATCATTAAACTTCTAAAAATGAAAAATACTTCAAGTCAGCGCAAGTCAAAATAAACTTCTTGAAACGTCGGCGGCTCAACGATTTAGTGGCTAGCCGTTGGTGGCTCAGAGGTTTTGGTGGCTAGCCGTTGGTGGCTCAGAACTTTTGGTGGCTAGCCGTCGACGGCGCTAGATGTTTGGTGGCTAGACGTGGACGGCGCTAGACGTTTGGTGGCTAGCCGTGGACGGCGCTAGACGTTTGGTGGCTAGCCGTCGACGGCGCTAGACGTTTAGTGGTTTGGTGGCACTAACGGTAAAAGTTAGTGGCACTAGCGCCGCTAAAAACCGTTAGCGCCGTTTGGCGTTTAGTGGTGGTTGCAAACTTTTTGAGCGGGACTGTAGCAAATAGTTAATGAAATAAAAATGAATGTAATTTCACCCAACTAGAACATATATTTGATGTGTTATTTGCACAAATGAAGTTCAGGGGGTGTTAAGGCATTTCTTTCTCACTTTTTGCTTGGCCGAGCAGGGCCTTGGCAACTGTTTAATATTAATAGTGTGGTTCTGTGTTGGGCTTGAAAACTTAGAAACCAATCAGTTTTGTCATGAATGACGTTCCTGAGACATTTTGCAAAAACAAATGGGTATGTCATTTCCAGGGGGGTGGGGTAGGGAATATTTGTAGTTCATGGTTTAATGTTTGGTATGTTACACATAGTTAGGAGAAATAAAAACCAGCCTATCTGATGTAATTTTGCCCTGCGAGATTTTTTTTTTATGTAACACTTGTATAAATGAAGTTCAGGATGGTTAAAGTGCCACTACGACGAAATTTGACCATTTCTTTTGCCACTTTTTTGTATTCCATAAGAACAAACAGTGGCAGAAATATCCAAATCAGTGAAAAAAGTTTGCAAACGGGCCAATTAGTCCACACATTTTAAAGAGAGTTTACCGTCAAAATCACGTCCGCCATTACGCAAATCCGTTCCCGTGGGCGAGGAATGCCTAGTCATTTTTTAGCGTATGTGACGTCATACACTTAACGCATCGTTCTCAAGTTGCTTCGAACCCATACATTTCTTCTTAATCTTATATTGGCTACAAACTCGTACTGCGAATTTTGCTGTGGTTTAGTAAATAACGACCTAAAATCTGCATCAGATTCTTCAGAACTTAGTAATGTGTCTTTCTGTTTAAATTTATTGCCGGATGTAGATGATTTAGGGGGAAATAGAGCCGCTGGCGACCGAGTTGAAAGCTGGACGAATAGTTGTTAAATCGCTTGGGAAGTGGCCTGCTAGTAAGTAGTTCTAGCTAGCAGAGGTTTCTTATCTTTTTGGGGTAATTTTTTCCCAGGGTATTTTCCCTGGTTCGGCTTTCAGGTTGTGCTGTTACTGGATCCGGGCTACAGGGAGAATTCAGCGGAGAAATCACTAAGGTAATGATCAGTTTATAAGTCCTAAGTTTGTTCATTGTTTGGTGTGGGAAAGCTAGCGCATACTAACTGAAATTCATTTCATATACTTTGTTTACGTTTATTGAGAAAAGTTTTTCCACACACAATTCTATAATTCCATCGGTTGTTGGCCTTATGTCTTCCAAAAAGCAAGGAGGATGCCCTTAGCTTGGAAAACAAAGAAAAAAGGAAAGCAAAACAAGGCCAAACAAATGCATACGACTACGAGCCAAATAGATAAATAGAAGTCCTCGCAAAACCCGACAAGGCCAAGGGTTAGTATTTTCACTTTCAGACCGGCAGTGCCGAGGTGGTCCACATCTGAACATAATAAAAGAAGAATTGATAGGAGCCAGCCGAGAGAATATTTGTTTCCAAGAAACCCGGGCCAAGAAAGCTTACGCATGGAAACATATTAAAAGTTTGACGGTGACTCTGAATCACTTGAAACGATCTCGCTATTGCCGTGCTGTTTCAGACGTCTGCAAATCGCTGTCTCCTCTACTAACTATGCTGGCATTCAAGGCGTCTCTAGGTGTTCACCATGGCTTTGTCCCTCGAGGTCTTTTTGTCTTTCCCATTTTTCAAGTCACACAAGAGAACTAGAACAACCAGCATTGAACGAATATCAACATTGGCGGGAAATCTTGACAGATAGTTGAACTGTGATGAGTAATCGATTGGCCAAGAGCTCGCTAATTTGTTGGAATGGCGGCGATTCAGATTCACACACAGACGCCTAAATTTTTTGAAATGCTATTTTCTACGCTTTCGATTTTCAAAATAGAGTTTTGAGAAAGCTCCCACTCAACAGGAATCTATTCGATTTGTGTGAAATTTTCACAAAATGTTAATTGATATCACAGCTGCAAAAGAGTATCAGGGAATTGGGAAATTCTAAAAAGAGAGCTCTTGACGGCGTTTCTCGCATATCTACTCGGACTGTGTTTTCACCTTTTCACGAACAGCATGATAACTTTTGAACTAAATCGAATTTTGAAATTCCCTGACACCCTTTCGTAATACGATTCCTCTGAAATGCGACAAAGCAAGCAGATTTTAAAACTTTAAAATATTTTAGGAGTCGGAGCTTCTGAAAGCCATCTCACTAGACTGGAGAAACGGGATCGCGGAAAATTCGAGATTTTCAAAGAACTCAAAACTTTTTATGTATTCTCGTAGCCAATTTATAAGCTTTACAGTGATACATGGATGATTTATCTACGATGTTTCCTCGAGGCGCTACATAATTTAGACTGGAAACGCACCCTGAAGGTATCCGGTAACCTTAAGTGTATGACGTCACGTATGCTAAAAACTGACCAGGCATTCCTTGCCCACAGGAACGGGTTCGCGTAATGGCGGACGTAAAATTCAAGATTCAGAGTCCAAAAAATAAGACTTCCTGTCGTCGTATCAAAAAACGGTTTGAACTGGTAATAATATAGCCACTCTACTTTACGAATATGAGAAAAAATTGATATGTCAAAATTTGATCGTAGGGGCACTTTAAGGCATTTAGAAATTTTGTTTTTCCTATCACTTCCCCCCCCCCCCCCCCCCCCCCTGAAAGTTGATCTCAACCAAATTAGGAAGACCCCTGCAGTTTTCTATGGGTAACATTAAATATTTTTGGGTGAAAACCCCATGTCTCTACGACACATTGCTTTCTACCCATAACAGTCCATCACCCTTTTGGTTTTGGCTGCAAAGCATTCTGGGACAGTTTCGTTTTCTATTGTCCAGTCCAGATCTGGATTAAATAAAGTTGCAGCATTAAAATCATAGTTTTGGTACAAAACACGACAAACACAACATATTCTTTGTAAATTTGGGTTAAGATCTGCAAACCTTGCAAAAGTGAGGGAGGAGGGGTGGACATCATATGCATTTCCTGTTAGAAACGGTACCCTCCCCATTTAGAAGTGAGTTAAATGAAGTTGCAGCTTAAAAATCATAGTTTTGGTACTAAACAAGGTGAATACAACATATTGTTTGCAATATGGTTATAGCAAAATTATCACTTCATACACATACAATTGTATACCAAACAGTTACCCTGCCACTGTAGGATGTAATATCTATCGGCAAGCAGTTGTCCATGGTACTGTCGTAATGAAGTCATCATAAGCAAAACTAAGTAACTTATTAACTGAACAGTTGTCCCTGCTACTGTTCTCATATTATGACTGCTACATGTAAGTATAGAAAAAACAATGCAGCCTAGTATGTTCCATACCTCGTGACAATATTGATAAAAGTTGTAGTGAGAAAAATATATATGCATATGTACAATTGTATATATGCATATGTATTACATTTAATTATGTATTGTAACTTGACTTAAGAATTATGAGAAATAGCCCCTGCCCAACCTGTTGCTTGCAAACTAGCTTTCAGTGTAGGGAGACCATAAGTTAGTACTGTCAGTGCAACTGCCTGTGAATCAGCAGATACCAGTTGCTGACCATCAAATGACTGTACAGTGATGCTGGAGGCATTTGTGAGGCCATATACAGTTGCTGATTTATAGCAAGATATAGCAATTTACTAGCAAATATTAATATATACTGTGGTTGAGCAGTTATGGGTTTCTCTCCTCTATTGAAATCTGAAGACAATTCTGAACTCCTGAGAGCAAGACTGTGAGAGCAACATGCACTGACAGTCACTCGCCAACATGAAGCCAGACAGAAATTCTAATTATTATGATGAGTCAAGCAATATTCAACTTAAACAAGAATCCTCTCACGGCCGAGGTTTTGGTTTGAGAAATTAAAGGTTTTCAAAAGTTCCCTGTATAGTTCTGTAATATATATAATGACTGCAGACTGCAGTTTTGGGAATGAGGGTAAAAGCTTTTAAATAGTAACCAACAGGCATTTCAGTTAATAATCTTTATTCCAACAAATACCAATACGGACGCAATCAGCAAGCTGCGATAAAGAGCCACAGGGTAGAAAGAACAGTAGACAAATATAGTGATAGCTCCATTACAGGTGGACAGGATACAACTTATAATATGGTACAAATATAAACATACATTTGAGACACTTAGTACTCGGAACCTGCAGAACAGCAGACTAAATTGTAAGCGTGTATTACATGAATAAGAAGTGTTTACAGTAAAAAGGTCAACTACGAGAAAAACAATATAAAATTACATATAATTATACACGTATAATGTACTAGGGGAGCAGAGAATGAATGTCACTGCGCTACCAGCCACTCCTAAAGACTGCTAAATTCAGCTAATAATTCTTCCCTTTGCTTATTACTAAGAGGATTTCAAATGAAAGTGTATTTCATCTTCAATCTCATGTGGCCCGAGTGAAAGTCCAGATGGGCTCTTGTTTATCATTAAAATCGATTCTCCAAGTAAATAGCTATCGAATTGTAAAATATTTCTTAATTTGAGTGTTGCGTCTATGAGTTATAGAGCTTTCTATTTCCGATATGCTAATTATGTGACGACATGTGAGGACTCATTTTTTTTTTTTTATGTTCTGGCAGAAATATACATATTTTTCTAAACATCCATGTAATATTTGGGCCTTATATCAGTGATTTTACCAAATATTTTGTCTAAATCAGAAACAGTTTCATTCACAAGTAGAAAGAAGTGACCTTTTGTTGGCCTCACATGTCATCACATAATTAGCATATTGGAAATAGAAACCATTATAATTAACTCATAGATGCCACACTCAATTAAAAAAATTATGAAAAGTTCAACTATTTACTTGATGGAGAATCGATTTTAATGATACAAAAATTGTGCTCATATGCACTTTAACAATGACGTCATGGGTCACATTATTTTAGTACATGCACGTACAGTACAGCCGTAAAATAATGCACGCGCAAGAAGTGGCGCAAGCAACTTCTTGCGACGCAAGAACACGCAAGCTGCCGCAAGAAGGCCTAAACCAACTTTTTGCGCTTTAGACGCAAGAACTACTGAACCGCAAGAAGTTCAGGCTGAAGCGCAAGAACTAAATATTTTGAGCTTATCCGCAAGAAGATGAAACGCAAGAAGTTGAAGTCTTAACGCAAGAACTGGTCGCTTCTTTGAGCTCGGGAAGACGCGGCTGTTTTCGTACGCTAAGATTTATGTTTCTAACTTCAGATATCGACGTTCGCCTTTTATTTCCCTCTTGAATCTAAAGGTTTTCTAGAGTACGATAATCGAAAAGCAAATATATGTATCTCAAGCACTCGGCTGTTTTAGCAGGCAAGTAGAATAAATATTGATACACTCAAGGGAAGGGAAAAATTGTTTGAGATACCGCGAGTTCCAGGATATTCATTTACTGATAGTATTAAAGACTGCAAATCACGATGAGCGGCAAAAATCTGGCGCGGCGGGAATGTACGTCTCACGCTATCGTGTAGCAATGAAACGGCGGTATTAAACTAAGCTTTTGAAGCTATCAGTCTTCAAATCCATAATGAATGTTCCTTGATGGTCTTGACTATCGAATGGCTACCAAAACGTTATAATGAATGGCTCACCATTGGCCAAATTAATAATTATCGCAGGGTCGCCAAAAGAAAGGTTGCGTGGGATTGCGTTACTAAACACCGTCCTATCGTTAGTTCGGTGTTTTTATTTCATCTGATAAACTTTAGCTTTTGTAGATTGATAGATCCGTCAACATTCAGTATTTTTAAAAGTCATCTATTGCATATGTTTTCAATTCAAGAAGCCAGCTTTTCGGTGATACAACGATTCTCCGAGTTCACGTGCGCTTTCAGCCGTGGAGACTGATTGTCTGGTTTTTGACACAAGATCAAGAGTACCGCGAACTTTGAGGAAAGTGTGATTTTATTGCGTTGTAGTTGAAAATGCAACACAAGCTTCTCAGCTTTACTGGAAAATGATTAATTCTACCAAATAAATATTCTGGAGTTTATTTTTTTATCTAATGTGGCTCCGTTTTCAAAGTCCGAGTCTTGAATGTGTGACATTTTCCGCGAACTGATTTGAATAATCAATGAGCTTTGAGATCGCACTAAAATGTCTTCCTACCAAACCAAATGTTTTGAAAGTTTCATTTTACTTACGGATCTGAATAGTTTCCACCTGATGTGAAAACTGGCTTGAGTCTATTCTGTCAAATCGATACACTGGTGAATAAGCTTTTTGGATATTTTAATTTGTTGTCTGATTAATACACGGTAATTTGCAAATTTGCATGAGATCGTACCGAATCTTCTGGAGTTTTGATTTCAGTTTCTTTGTGACGAGTTAATAAAATATTCAAGTCTGCGGGTATCGAAGTACGCGATGCTTAATCTCTCTATTAGCTCCTTCCCGCGAACGGCAGAAATGAAAACATGACCACAATTTTCGCGCGTTTGCTGCTTGACATTTTCAGTTTTTACGTATGGTCGAGTAGATCCGCGTTTGTTGTTTACGTTGGAATTCTTTTCCACTTTTCTTATATATTTATTTCGTATTTTGACGGCGGGCTGACGTTTCCCGTTTGCCGTAGAACGCGGTGTTTAATCTCTCAAAAAGTTTAAGAAATTAGTAAACTTTCATGGTTCTCAAAGGTTCCGTTTCTTATTAGCGATCTCACATACACACAAACATGTTCTCATATGCCACGTCTTGCGTGTTCTTCAGCATTCTTGCGGGTCTTCTTAAAGTATACCTTCTTGCATCTTCTTGCGGGTTGATCTTCTTGCGGAATGAACTTCTTGCGGGTTGATCTTCTTGCGGAAAGAACTTCTTGCGGGTCTTAAGTTCTTGCGTTAGTTCAGTAATTTCAAGCGCATGCGGCACGCAAGAACCTGTTGGCTTGCGGACGCAAAAAGAAGTTCTTGCGCGTGCATTATTTTACGGCTGTACTGTATCTCACTAATTTCTAATGGCAGGCATCTCAAACTTTGACAGGCATGGTATTGGGTCCCCTCGAACCCCTTAGTGGTGATGTCATAACCATGACATCATCGGTCACATGATTTTTTGCACTCTCTGCTAAACAGGCATTCAGTGAAACTAATCTTGTCACACACTAAACAAATGTCCACAATAACACAACACAAAATAGCTCACTGACCATCCACAAGTTGCTCTTTTGGGCCCTATGTTTGAAGCTTATAAGTTGGTAGAGCACGGTCTAGAGTGGCTTGTCAAACATGGAATATCCAGCGCTATTCACTGTTTTTGGTCTTGCATGCACATAATTCATTTGTTAATGTGTTTTCAGTACTTTTAGACTGGCTATATTTCTGCTAAAACAAATATTTCCCTAAGTGTGATGACTAGTGGAGGCTCCGTAAATATTCACCACTATAGTCACTTTCACTTTGGGGAATAATTGTTAAATAGTTAGTCCCTTATTGAAGATAACCTGTCTTTCATTGGTTGAAGGCTATGCCAAGTAAATTGCAATGCTCATTTTACCTGTACATGTATAAACATCAAATTGAAATTCCTCAACTTACTAAATGTAGTGAGGTCTGTAACTAGATGTGATACATGTATATCAAGATCACACCTTGTTTAAGTGTTGCGTTACAGTGGTGCGCTGTGTCCTTCAGAATGTTGTTATTTTTAGTTTTATACAACGAAATATACAGTGTTAATACAGCTGCCAATACCATTTGAAGAATGTAAGCATGCATGGTCTGTTTATAAACTGCCCACATATACAGTATGTTGTTAAAAGCCTTGTCGCCAAATGAATTGTGCCAGTTATACAGACCAACACATGCTGAATGATAAAATAATTGGCTCATGCCTAGACTAATGTGATAGTCGTTCCATCTCTGATTGGATGTTGAAAAGCTCCTCCAATGACCAACAATTTCAACATATCAATCATCACATGTCATTGCTTTCCAATAGCATAGTGCCTACAGCTTCATGGAATCAGTAGACACAAGCATAGGGCCCCTAAGGGCAACTCGTGGATGGTCAGTGAGCTGTTTTGGTATATACTAAAAATTGCATGACTGATGATGTCATCACCACTAAGTGAATCGTGGGAAAGTAATGAGATACATGTCCAAGTTTGAACTGTCTGGCATTAGATATTAGGGAGATATGGGCATGTACTTAAAATCACGTGACCGATGAAGTCATCGTTACATCATCACCACTAAGTGATTGATAGCTAGGAACCCACTACCATGTCTGTCCAGGTTTGAAGTATCTGGCATTAGATGGGCACTGTCAATACATCTTCTCCAGCATGACCAAATATTTTCGAAACCTTGGACGGTCATTCGGAAAGTCAATGGCGAGTCGTCAGGTCACAGAAAGAAATGACGAATAAGTTATCTTGTATCCACCTGAACTCAATAACTTGTTCTGCACATTCGTGCATCCACGAGTTAAATTACTATTGTGTATGGAATAGACGAACTATTCATAGCTTGATTACGTGTAGAACCTTTGCTTGATAATGGCTAATTGTGTTGACGCATGCAGTCTAAGTACGTAGTTCTGGAATTCCAATCTGAACAAGGATTGTGTGACAAAGTTATTATTTAGTGTAGCTAAATCGAATTGATCTTTAAATCAAAAATTAATGCCCCCTGAACTTTGAAATCACATATTAAAGATGTTAAAACGTGTTTTTATCCGGTCCACATCGACGCAGAATTGAGTTTTTGGGAATCTAATGCTAGCCAAATGTAACTTGCACATAAACACTGCATGACCCTGAGAGGTCAACTGGCTGGAAGATCAAAGAAAACACATGTTTTTTTAATTTTAGGATGGAACCTATGTGAATATATTACGTTATTTCAATTCAGTTCGATAAAGTGAAATAATTAATGTCAAAATTTCGGTAGATACTAAGTCACATTTGGATATATTAAACTCCATTCTGTCTTGTTCTGGAAAAAAAGGAAAACTTACAAAGCGATGAAGAGTTTTTAAATGATGTAGAATGGATTGAAGCTGAGGAGGATGAACATCGTGCTGTAGACAACGCGCCCATTCATGTTCATGAAAAGTCTTGGCATTGGCTTCCACACGAGTGGCTTATAAAGACAACTCTCTTTGCAAATCAAAAAGCAAATTATTTTTTTATACTAAAAATCATGTGACCGATGACGTCATCATTGCGTCATCACCACTAAGTGAATCGTGGGCAAACGATACCTTTAAACTGTCTGGCAATAGAAATGAGGGAGATATTGGCATGTACATGTAGTTAACATCATGTAACCGATGACGTCATCGTTACATCATCACCACTAGGTGATTGATAGCAACCCACTACCATGTCTGTTCAGGTTTTAGCTGGCTGGCTTTAGATATGGGCATGTACTTAAAATCACGTAACCAGGTTTGAGCCGGCTGGCATTAGAAATGAGGGATATATCTGCATGTACTTAATATCACGTGACCGATGACCTCATCCCCTCTAGGTGATTGATAGGGACCCATAACCATGATTGTCTGTCCAGATTTGAGCGGGCTGGCATTAAAAACAAGGGAGATATGGGCATGTACTTAAAATCACGTGAGCGATGATGTCATCATTACGTCGTCACAACTAAGTGATCTGTGGGGACCCAATACCATGCCTGTCCAAGGTTGATCTGTCTGGCATTATAAATGAGGGAGATATGGGGATTTACTTAAAATCATGTGACCGATGATGTCATTGTTACATCATCACCACTAAGTGATTGATAGGGACCCACTACTATGTCTGTCCAGGTTTGGAGTGTCTGGCATTAGGTAGGCACCGTCAATACATCTCCTGCATGACCAAATCTTTCAATTCTTGGACGTGTACCATAAGCATCAGTAAATATATCTTTGGAATATCGAACACTATTCGGACATCCAACGGAGAGTCCCTGATCTACATGTACACACCATAAAACAATGAATAAATTAGCTACTGAACACGAGTTACCCTACTGATAACTCGTGTTCTGCGCTTGCGCACATCCATGAGTTAAAAACAGGGTTCCCACAGTCAAGTAAAATTCAGGGAATAATTTAGGTTAGGGAATTGTCAGGGAAATTCAGGTTTGGTCAGGAAAATTCCAAATTTCAATGAAAAGTCAGGGAACAGTCAGGGATTTTTTTTATTTTCAGGCATCACACTTACTTATTTGGGCTGTTCTGTTCAATGTTTCTGTCACAAAATAATGATTGAATAGTTGGAGAAAATCTGAGCATATATTTTGGAGGTAAATGAAAAATGCTTCTTGGTCAGTGTAAAGTCATTTAATGAGGATCCATAACTTACGGTATGGACCAAGCAACCGAGATTAATAAGATGTTTATTATGTGGCTCGAATCCATTCAAAACCCAGATTTGCTTCAATTTTGCAGACCTTACGTAAAGTTATGGAACTCAAACTGACCAATATATCTTGTAGTTAACTACATTTGTAGCTTTATAATAATATCCCTTATACAAATGTATCCCATACATTACAGATTGTGGAGATGGCAACTGAAGACTGTAAGTGGTATGAATACAAGTGCAAGTCTGGTGAGACTTTGTTCTTCTACAACACTGTTACTGGAGAACACAGGTGGCCAAACCAGGAGAGCTGTTCTGTTGATGTAAGTGGTATCTTTACTAAAGAGTATCAATTGATGATTTACATTATAAATTATTATGGGAGTATCCTAAGAAAGTGCACAAGTTTGATTATTGGTTATTAGGATTGAGCTCATCATGCATAATTTAATATTTCTTTTATACATGTACATTGTAGATCTGCATGCTTGTGCAAATGTAAATAACAACAATTCTTGAATTAAGGAATGTTCAGTGAAAATTTCCATCATTTCTGTCCAAGAATTTTGCTGCAGAAAAGCACAAGCTCACTGAAAATTCCAAAATGAAAAAAACACAGAAACAAAAAGCACATGCAGTTAAATGGCTTCCCAACAGGGAAGTTGTCTCAAGAATGAGACAAAAACTAGAAACTACATGTAGATCACTCGAAGAAAAACTTTGCTGCTAGGATTAGTGGTTTCTGAAGCCAACATTTGTAATTCCTTTAGTTTCTTTTGAGATGTACACTAACACAATGAGTTCCAGGACCCACTGCTTCAAAGCTTAAGGTGCCTACATGTATAATGCCAAATTTGTTATCATTAAAATCAACTCTACATCAAGTATAATTATAGGAGAAAAGCAAAGCATTTCTTGATGTGAGTGTTGTGTCTATGAGTTATAGAGGTTTCTATTTACAATATGGTAATTATGTGACGTCACTGAGACCAACAAAAGGTCATTTCTTTCTCCTAGTGTATGAAACATTTTCATATGTACAAAATATTTGCAAAATTACTTGATATAAGTAGTATTATGTGTGATAATGGAGCCCAAAAAAAGTGAGGATAATGAATAATATTTATTAATGAGTAATAATAGTGAGGAATGAATAGTTAACGAGAAATAGTGAGGGTAATGAATAATTAATGAGGAATAATAGTTAGGAATGAAAAATAATTATCAATGAGTAATGGACCCTTTGCACATGACGTCATAGCCGCCATGTTGGTGTACAGTTAACAATAGATTCCTTGTTAGCTTCTTTTGTTCTGTACACCAACATGGCTGTCATGCCCTTTGTCATTTGAATCTCTGGGGATTGAGTGCAAACCATCTATAGTGTGCAATAAATAATGAATGAGTAATAGGGAGGATAATGAATAATGAATGAGTAATAATAGGGAGGATGATCAATGTTATAGAATCCAAGTCATCCAAAATGTATTGCACACTCAAAAGTGCAATAAAATGGCAGATACATGTATGTACTTTTGGAAGTTTAGCAGTATAAGAGGACAATCTGTTTCCGTCAGCCTCACGTGACTTGTTGGCCCATAGCAACGCCATACTGGGTTGCAAGCTAACCAGTTCTCCCTTGACAACCAACAGAGCTTGACTGAGCCGTGGTATCATAGCTGGACTTTGAAGCGTTTTTCCGTCTTACTTACTAAATTAATCTCAAAATAAGTCTTATACAAAACAAAAGTAAAGGTTTTTCTTTACTTTTGATCCGGTATTTTGTCAAATATGCGGCGCAAAATAGAGTTTGGACGCTCAAACGAACTCACCTCGAATCTCGGGCATGGCAAACATGGCGGCCGCTCAACAAGGTAAAGTAGTCATAATTAAACAAATAGTATTGTAATAGTTGAGCAGATTCCTTCTTTCTTTTATACTATGTTACATGTATATAAACCAGTAATTACGGCGTTAATTTCTCAGGTTTATAACTTTGGAGAGTACACGAAACATTGACGAACAGTGACAGTGTCAGTATTAAAATGCAATGGTCGATATGACCACAGGAAGGCCAAGCTCTGTATTTGCAGGATAGGGAAAGTGCGAGTTGAAAAGTGCGAGTTGCGAGTTGAAATGTTACCCAAAAAAATGGCGGGAAAATATATGATCTGTCGCAGAGTGGATCTGTCGTGTGGAAAGACCCAGACTCTGGAAATTTTGAAGGCTGAGCCAAAGGAGCCAAGTCCAAGAGAATTTGACTTTAAGTCATGATTTCATTTGTTTCTGATAGACGGATAAACGATAAAAAGCAAGCATTTTTTTTACGAGCTTTTGATTCGGAATCAGTATTCCGAGAAATTGAACAGAGCCGAGAAGTTTAGAAATGAGCGAACTCGAGAACAGAAGAGAGTCTGAACTGTACCCAGACTAGCGTATGGACACCGAGAAAACTGAACTGAGTGCATGAATAGAAGAAATAGAAATAGAAACCGAACCTGTTGATGTTGAAACTGTTTGACGCCCATACACAAATGGAGAAAACTGAATCGAGTATTAATTAATATATAGAACCGAAAACGAACCGTGAGAACCGTCAGAAATGGGATATGGCTTACGGACATTAATCGAATATACAGAACTGAATAAACTACTTTTCGGATTGCAAAAACAATTTTTCGAACTGAAAATGACATGAACAAACTAGGAGGTCAAAGAAGAAAAGCGACAGAACAAGAAAATCGAGCAAAACTGAACTCTGAGAGGAAATTATAAAACTGACCGGACCCCTGTGGAAACATCAACAAAGGGCGACTTTCATTGGAAAGGCGATTTCGATTCTCGCTGGAAAATGGATGGAAACAACGGGAAAGAACTTAAATGATCAAGAAGAAAATAATTTAGCTGGCAAAAAAAGGAACTGAACATTTATCGAAAAAAAAGCAAAAAAGGTACAAAATACGACTGCTTGAGATATTAGAATAGCGCTAGCTATTAAGGCCGACTGCAGTGAAGAACGAAATTGTCTTGAGATGTGAATTTGAACTGTCGTGATAGCATAGCAATTTCGTTAGGAATGTTTAAACTGATATATAAAGTAGGATTTATTCGCGGGCATTTTAGTTCTCGCATCGGTCTAGTATCCGGAGGGGCCGTGAGAGTTGTATGACTATTAAATAAACCAAAGAGTCGCCATAGAAATAATACGAAACGTCTCTGGAACATGAGGAGCTTAGCTCGACTCGTATGACGTCAGCAGATAATTAGATTACAGAGCAAAATCTTTCATCGACAACTGTCAACACGAACACAGCGTGTTCATGAATGTGCCGTTGTGGTTTACCTATCTGTCAACAAATTTAACTGGTAATTGAACTTTTATATAATTGTAATAAGAGTTTGTTAATACATTACCAGAGGTCAGAAAAAAGCTAAAAAGCACTGGTTTGCTCTATCAAGTAATGTACGTGGGGAAGAGTGTTGGAATTTCTGAAGAATACGTCTTTTGAACATCTCATGGACGAAATTCACTCTGTGAATGCGGCGTATTGGTGGCGGAAAAATGGGGCCTGACTGGAGCTAGGAGGATTGCTGAAGCAATAGTTGCTTGGTCAATAATTACGATCCGGGAAATTACCAAGCTTTAGTGAGCCATCCAGGGTAGGACAAGACGTCGAAGACCAAGATAATTCTTTTTATTATTCTTATTTATACTTATTATTCTACCACGGGAGAATGAGCTATTCAAGCATCAGCCGCCAAAAGCCAGTGACCTACCTATAAACACCCCAGGAAGAGGCCTGTGACAAACAAAATATGATCAAGTCTCGGAGATGTTTTAGGCTAATAGCCTAAAACATCTCCGAGACTCGTTTACTCAATCGTTTATCGCGGGAACCATGCACGAGCAGCAGGGGACGAAGGGCTTCTATAAGGCACTAGTATTATATAATATAGAGTCTTAGTTTACATAGAAAGCAGCATCGCACTGGGGCATTGACTTGCCTGTGTCTTTAGCTGCTTATGAATTTGGAAGAGCCTCTCGTATTTTAAGTCAAATGTTTTATTTAGTCTTAGTGAACATAGAAAGCAGCATCGCACTGGGGCATTGACTTGCCTGTGTCTTTAGCTGCTTATAAATTTGGAAGAGCCTCTCGTATTTTAAGTCAAATGTTTTATTTAGTCTTAGTGAACATAGAAAGCAGCATCGCACTGGGGCATTGACTTGCCTGTGTCTTTAGCTGCTTATAAATTTGGAAGAGCCTCTCGTATTTTAAGTCAAATGTTTTATTTAGTCTTAGTGAACATAGAAAGCAGCATCGCACTGGGGCATTGACTTGCCTGTGTCTTTAGCTGCTTATAAATTTGGAAGAGCCTCTAGTATTTTAAGTCACATGTTTTATTTAGTCTTAGTGAACATAGAAAGCAGCATCGCACTGGGGCATTGACTTGCCTGTGTCTTTACCTGCTTATCAATTTGGAAGAGCCTCTAGTATTTTAAGTCACATGTTTTATTTAGTCTTAGTGAACATAGAAAGCAGCATCGCACTGGGGCATTGACTTGCCTGTGTCTTTAGCTGCTTATAAATTTGGAAGAGCCTCTCGTATTTTAAGTCAAATGTTTTATTTAGTCTTAGTGAACATAGAAAGCAGCATCGCACTGGGGCATTGACTTGCCTGTGTCTTTAGCTGCTTATAAATTTGAAAGAGCATCTCGTATTTTAAGTCAAATGTTTTATTTAGTCTTAGTGAACATAGAAAGCAGCATCGCACTGGGGCATTGACTTGCCTGTGTCTTTAGCTGCTTATAAATTTGGAAGAGCCTCTCGTATTTTAAGTCAAATGTTTTATTTAGTCTTAGTGAACATAGAAAGCAGCATCGCACTGGGGCATTGACTTGCCTGTGTCTTTAGCTGCTTATAAATTTGGAAGAGCCTCGTATTTTAAGTCAAATGTTTTATTTAGTCTTAGTGAACATAGAAAGCAGCACCGCACTGGGGCATTGACTTGCCTGTGTCTTTGGTTGCTGTGGCTTGGTTTCGTAAAAAGTTTGCTTGGGAAATTTGCACATACGTGCACCCACCACTAATACTGAGACGCATGCACAGGGATTTGCCGCAGTATGGACTCGAGTAGTCAAGCTAGTTTGTGATCATCATACATCGAAAGATAAAATACCCTACAGTATAACAAAAATAGACATAGTTAAAAGCGCCGTTTTTCTTCTGATCCATGTATGATACCATATTTCCTCGAATAAGCTCCCCAGTCCCTTGATTAAGCGCCCACTCCGGCCCGTCCCCCTAAACGAATATATATAGATAAAGACTGGTTGGTGCATAATGTATCAAAGTGTCTCTTGCCGTAAAAACGTTTAAAGCCCAGACTGTGGAAAACTTTATAATTGTTCTTGTTGATTACTTTTATTTTATCAGCATGGTTGCCAACCAATCAGGAAAAAAAAAATCCCTGACTTTTCGCTGACCAGAAAACAATTTTCACTGACGACCATAATAAGACTGTTCGACATTCTTCGTCCAAAATAAAGGTCATCAAAACCTGTAGCCTCCCCTCGCAGATACTTTGAGGCATGAGGGGCCGTCGTGTCAACCTAAAAATAAAAGTCCGACTTTAACAAGAAATTTTGAATTTCCCTGACCAGATTAAAAATTCCCCGACTTTTCCCTGACTTTGAAATATATTTTTTTCTGACTTTTCAATCCTCATCAGTACGGTATTTCACAATTGCGCGTCCAATAAACGTAAGCGCTCTCACTCGAATAAGCGCCCATCCAAGATTAAGCGCCCCCTTCGGAAAGTGAAATTTAGATTAAGCGCCCTTCGAGGAAATATTGCATTTTTCCTTGCTATTTTTCCGTTGAATGGACACTGTCTTTTTCTTCTCAATAAAGAGTCCTTCAAAGACGTTCTGCATATCTTGCCTCGAATAAATCGGTAATGAAAGATCGCGTTTTTCTTAGTTCGCTCAGATCGCCGCGCCATTTAATAGATAGAAAAGAATATTTATTAGCTGGTTTTAAGTCCCTTTTACGGGCTCTAGTCTTCGTTGTCTCTGAGGATGGATTTGGGATTATAAAACTCCGGAATAACTCAGTCACGCTTTGGAAAACGGGCTAACTGAAGCCAGGAGCTGCAATATCACTTTTAGGGCAAAATCCGTGGCAGGAGCCAAACTGGAAATTCGTTTTAGTAAGGAACTTGGTTAAAACCAGCCGACTCTTATCGCTCCCCACTCGCAAAAGAGACGTCTGGAAAGTGAGGCAGAAAATGCCATACTGATGACGTAGCAGATACCGAGGCTGTCCGTTTGCTTGGGTAATTGATTCATATCACACTTGGTTCGTGATTCATAGCACACTTACATGTAATTATGTTTATTCATAGCCCAGATTCACTGTCTGAACGATTTATCCGCCGCAACAACAACTCATCCAGTGTTTTGTGATAGTTCAGTGTATGTAGGTTTACTGATATGAAATTATATACAACTATGACAGTAGTCAGTACCTTTCTTGTAAATGTTTTGACAGTACGACATTTCGCTTTACTAGCCGCTGAAAGATCTCAGTCTGCAAAGGAGCCAACAGCAGCACCGGCACACGCTAAATAGGCTTGAATTTCATGAGTTATTCGTGATGGTGATCCACTGCCAAGCAAACGAGCAGCCGCGGTAGTTATATTCCTCGAAAAGAACTCTGTTGTTCGCATTCGGCTTCTGAGTATTGCAACTAATTTGTGCATCGTGAAACGGCGCTCAGTAACCTCTTCGGCTACTGACCTGACAAAAGAGCTGGCTTGAAAAGTGGCCTGCTGTGCTGTGTGTAGGTTTTGAAATTATAAACAACTATTATGTTTTGACAGTCGTATAGGACAAATTCTCTTGACCGGACCGAGCCGCTGAAAGAACGAAGCAAACGAGCTACCAACACACGCTAAATATATAGGCTTGAATTTCATGGTTGTTCATGACGGTGATCCACTGCCAAGCAAACGATCAGCCTCGGTAGTCATATTCCTTTAAAAGAACTCTGTTGTTCGCATTCGGCTTCTGAGACTTGCAACTAATTTATGCATCGCCGTGAAACGGCTATCTGCTACGTCATCAGTATGGCATTTTCTTCCTCACTTCCCAGACGTCTCTTTCGCGAGTGGGGAGCGATAAGAGTCGGCTGGTTTCCCAGGCTAGGTTAAATCATGTTGGATTTCAAATTACATTTACTTTATATAAGACTTTCTTACATTAAGATTTTCCGACAGAAATGCGGCCTTATTGTATTGCATCTTTGTACAGTTACGTTTTAATAGCTACAGTAATAGGTTTTAACACTGGGAATATTGCGCAGCGGGGAAGGCTCAACTTATTAGCGCCACCAAGTGGTGACAGTTATGCAATTACCACAGCTCCACTAAAACCACATATGCCTGGTATTCAGGTTACATTCTCCTTTGTTTTCTCTGAACTGACTCCCTGCCGATTAGGTTCACCAAATGTACCTAATCGTCAGGAAGTCCACTTTTTGAGTCGAGCTAAGCTCGTCATGAATCAGAGATAGAAGAAAGTGAATAGTTAAACTTATAAGTAATTGTGATTGCAATCGAAATATTGTAAATTAGAAATAGAAAGGACTTAGCTCTGAATAACTGTGAGAGGCATAAATAAACCGGTGTCGTAGGGATTTTGCCCCCCCCCCCCCCCCAGAGATCTCGCCGCCCCCACAGGGATTTCACCCCCCCCCCCCCCCTTAGGGATCTCGCCCCCCAGTGAAAACAGACTAAGCTTATAGGAAAAAGCGCTATATAAATGTAATTATTATTATATTATTATTATTATTATGCATACTCGTACTCGTTCGCTGTATTCACCCGTTGGATATCGAGTCTTAACTTGCAATTGCAGTAATTCTCAATGGCGACGCTTTTGTGTGCTCTCTCAATCACTCTAGCCTTGCGGGACTTTAATGGTTTGGTTTTTAATACAGGCACAAGCACAGCCAAAAATAGTGTAACAGAAGAACGGCAACATTTGTTCTAATAAGTCTAATATCCCAAAATCGCTAGAAATGCCACTCTTTAGTATAGAAAGCAACTAGTAACTGATGCCGCGTGGGTTTACGAATGAGTGACTAGGAAACATTGCGGAGTCACTAAAAAAGCTCTGTATAAAACTGAGGTAGAACTATGAATATGATTTGTTTGCTATTTAAACAGATGAGTTACATGTAGTTGCTCTTTTAATTCTGCAATTAGACTGTGAGCTTTGTGAAAAATAAACGAGTCAGGCCCAGGATAACAAATGTTTGAGATAGCTTGTTTAGACAGCTTTTTGTAAATCTAAAGAAATCCCGCCACTTTGTGTTGGGCGCGCTTGGTTTTTAATACAGTCACAAGCACGACTTGTAAAATAGTGTAACAGATGAACAGCAACATTTTCGGCCTTCCTCTACATATTTGTTCTAATAAGACGAATACCATTGCCTCTCTTTAGTATAGAAAGCGAAAAGAAGACTCCAAAGGCAAAGAATGTCAACAGCGCTAGCTTTGATTTTAATGAAGCGGCGTGATTATTACGTTTTTCAAGCGCTGTAATATAGTCAACAATCGTATGTCAAGAGTTCACTTTAGTCTGGTTCCCAATGGTTCGCAGTGAAGAGGACCGCGATCGATCAATCGTAAGTTCGTTTTATAGACGGTTTTATTGATCAAGTAATCAAGTGTTGCAACAGTTTTATTAAAGTTCATGTTCACTCAGCAAATCGTTAGGATGGGGGGGCTAAATCCCTGAGGGGGGACCAGTGAGGGGGGCGAGATCACTAGGGATCTCGCCCCCCGGACGGGTGAGATTACGGGGGGGGGGGGAATTCCTGGGACACGCTGGTAGAAATAAAAATCATTTTCTAGGGGTCCGGAAGCGGGGGTCCACGTTCCGTCGAAACCCCGAGTTCCTTTGATTTTTGACTCAAAAAGCATTCTCCATTAATGCAGCGGATCATAATCAGGAACTCTAATCTCATTTGTCTTACTTTTCCTTGCAACTCGCATTTTTCAACTCGCAACTCGCACTTTTCAACTCGCATCATCCCCATGCTCTGTATTTGCACTGTGAAAGTTCTAGAAGAAGAAAATAAATAAAATATTTAACTTTGAAGAACTGGTCTTGTGTTATCATGTGTCTATAATGAACCATATAGCAATCAGTTAGTGCTCTGGCACCTGTAAATCGGTATGTTTTCTGGCTAGCTCTTTTTCTTTAATAATAAAGAGGGAGTCAGTTTTTCTCAACTATATTTTTCCTATGTTTGGTGTGGTGACATGAAATATTGAGAAATTATTAAGCACGTACCTAATGTAAGCTTTCTGCAGCAAACACATCAACTCTAATGTTTCAAAAAGTGACATGCTAGAAAATGATAAAGAACTTAAGAATTTAATTTATTTTATTTATAATCTAATTATTAAATTAATTAAGCTTAACTGGCTGGAATACTTAGACTTAGTGTTTTTCTTTAAGTGCAAATTAGGCATCGTTAATCTGGATATCAATCATTATACTTCAAACAGTCAGGGCCCGGGGAGGGGGGGTACTCTACCCAAAGTTGGGTAATGGTGTGCTGCTGGGGCTCTGAAACCCTTACCCTGTTTAAGACAAAAAACCTCAAATTTCCATACCTTGTTCAAGACAAAGTATTAAAATTTTATTTCCTTCTATAAGACGAAAATATGACAAGAATCCACAAGAAGTGTCTTTAAAGTCGACTGTTTTATTTAGAGGTCAGGGATAAACTGATTACAAATCGATATCTGGTAATATGTATGATGTTTACTTCAGATAAATGTCATGTCAAAAGTGATAAATACCATACCCTGTTCAAGATCTGTCAATGTGAAAATGGATACCCCGTCTAAGACCAGAAACTCGAAAAACCATACCCTGTCCATTGGATCATCCCTGTATAGTCCATATATGGGAGTACCCCCAGGAAGAAGCAAGGCATATAAAACCAAAAAAATAAGGAATTAGGGTCTGATAGTGTTTATTAATCTAGTATATATTTTTACATGGTCTAGTGGATGTCAAAGGGGCACTGTCATTGGAATTGAATCTTCAAGTTTCTTTAAAACAAAACTACAAAAATAACACCCTGAATTCGAAGAGTAATACTACATGTATGTGAATGCCCTGATATGGTTTTCAAATTTTTTCAATAAAGGATGACAAAGTGGATTACAAAAGCTAATTCTATAAAGAGGCCTGGTATTGGGGATAAGGGATAACTAGCAAAATAATGACTGGGATAAGGGATAACAAACCAGAAAACAGTAGGGATAAGGGATAACCAAAGTCCATCGGGATAAGGGATAATCGATAACAGCCATCTGCATCTCAGCGATAAGTGATTAACTATCCTGAAAAATATAGGGATAAGGGATAACAGCACCCCCACCCCCTCCCCCTAATAACCAGGCCTCTATAAACTTGATTTTGGTTACAGTGACATATTTCAAGTTGCTCTAAATTTCTCTTAAAAGCAGTATTTTTCATCCACTCATATCTTTCCATCCTTTAACAAAATTGTCTCAAATTTTCTCAGCTAGTACACTGCATACTCTAGTGGTAATCTTAGTAGATTTTGTCTTTAGTCATGAGAATGTTTATCATTTTTGGGTTAATTGACAGTGTTCCTTTAATAATATTAAAATTTTATAGCGAGTGGTTAATAATGTATGCCTGTTACTGGCTAATAGCAAAACAAGAAACAAAATATATAACATGCTCTCCAATGACTATTAAAGTAGGGATATATAAAACTTATCAAAGTCCTGATATTTTTCTTTGCTTCAAAACTGGACATGTACATGTACGAGCGCCTAGAGTTAAACAGTATTCATCTCAATATTCTTTTGAGTCCTGAGCAAAAGCTTATTGTGTTTAACCGATTATTCACTAGCATTAAAACAAGCAATCGAAAGAGTTCACTAAGTTGTGTTTAGCGGCCGCCATGTTTGCCATGCCTGAGATTCGAGGTGAGTTTGTTTGAGCGTCCAAACTCTATTTTGCGCCGCATATTTGACAAAATACCGGATCAAAAGTAAAGAAAAACCTTTACCTTTGTTCTGTGTAAGACTTATTTCGAGATCAATTTAGTAAGTAAGACGAAAAAACGCTTCGAAGTCTAGCTATGATACCACGGCTCAGTCAAGCTCTGTTGGTTGTCAAGGGAGAGCTGGTTAGCTTGCAACCCAGTATGGCGTTGCTATGGGCCAACAAGTTACGTGACCATCTGTTGCAAAAGGTCTATTGTCTCATCAAGTTGTTTTTCAGAATTATCAGTCTACTGTACATGTGTATGTTACTATTTTAAAGTTTTAGTCGTAGTTAGACAATATTTTGAGCTAAAATACGGCCTAGTCTGTGGGAATGGCAACTGGGGATGCCTGTTCTTCGAGGTGAAAAAGTGCAAGGGGTAGAAAGAAATTGCTCCATGTACATGTACAGTGTATGTGCTATGGAACAAGAGGAAGGAACGTTTTGGGATAAAAGGCCTTTCAAATAGCAAATTTGATGAAATTTTACTCAACCAGAGTATTGCCGAGTTGCACGAAAGGTTTCAACAAGGAACCCTCAACTCAAACAACAGTCTACATCAGGTAACATTTCTTTTGATTTTATTAGCTTATTAGTTGCAAAAATATATTTGCTAAAGTCTGAAAGTCTTGTATCTCATTCTCAGCTAAAATTGCACGGAGGTGTGATAATTCATCCCTAGTTTTTTCAAAAAAAAATCCCTCCCTAGTGAGTTTTAAACATTTATCCCTAGACCATGAAATTAGATCCCATTTTCTCCCACCTCTCTGTATGCTAAATTCCCCCCCCCCCCCTCTCTAGTGAGTTTTAAACATTGATTTGCAAGAGCATGACATTAGATCCCATTTTCTCTCTCCTCCCTGTATGCTAAGTTCTCCCCCCTCCCTAGTGAGTTTTAAACATTTCTTCCTAGAGCATGAAATTAAATCCCATTTTCTCCCTCCTCCCTGTATCCTAAGTTCTCCCCCCCCCCCCTCTAGTGAGTTTTAAACATTTCTCCCAAGACCATGAAATTAGATCCCATGTTCTCCATCCTCCCTGTATGCTAAATTCTCTTCTTTTTTTCTCCCTAGTGAGTTTTAAACATTTCTCCCTAGAGCATGAAATTAAATCCCATTTTCTCCCTCCTCCCTGTATGCTAAATTATCCCCCCTCTCTTAAACATTTCTCCCTAGTTCATGAAATTAAATCCCGTTTTCTCTCTCCTCCCTTTATGCTAAATCCCTCCCCCCTTCTCTAGTGAGTTTTAAACATTTCTCCTAAGAGCATGAAGTTATATCCCATTTTCTCTCTCCTCCCTGTATGCTAAGTTCTACCCCCCCCCCCTCTCTAGTGAGTTTTAAACATTTCTTCCTAGAGCATGAAATTAAATCCCATTTTTTCCCTCCTCCCTGTATGCTAAATTCACCATTCCCTCTCTAGTGAGTTTTAAACATTTCTCCCTGGACCATGAAATTAGATCCCATATTCTCTCTCCTCTCTGTATGCTAAGTTCTCCCTCTTCCCCAGTGAGTTTTAAACATTTGCTAAGTTCTCCTTCCCTAGTTTTTCTGGACATTTCTCCCGCCTCCCATGCCAAGACTGTCACCCTCTCCTCTCTGATAAATTGCATTGTTTCTTTTTCAAATACATGTCATACTAAACATTAAATGGTTGCTATTTAGGTAAACAGCAACACATTTTTTTTTTATTGCAAGCCTCCGAACAAGGCCAAGTTGAAAAAGGCATTTAAAAATTCAGTTTATTGTACATGAACGCGTACTAGAAAATGTCAACATTGAGCCAGGAGATGGGGTATAAGGAAAAGGGTAATGATTTTTTTTGTTTTAAGCTCAAATGTATGTGCCAACCTATTTTGTCCAAGATTGTAGGTCTGTTGGTTGGTACTGATAACAAAATTGACTGCAAGTATGAACCGAGTATGAACCGAGACTGAAGGCCTAATTGTGGGAAACTATTATTAAACAGAGAAACAGCAAATTATAATTTAAAAGTTGATTACACAACTTCATATTAAGTCCAATTACATTTACAGACAAGGTTAAATGAACTTCAAAAACTCATGAATAATTAATGAGCATGTTGTCCAATCAGATGAAGCAAATCAGTCACGTGCATGCTCCTTTATACCTGATAAAATCTCATCATTCTAAAAAGCCTGCAGAGGGATTTGACTTCATGCAGTCCTAGGGGGAAATGGAGTTAATTGATCAAAATATATAGCAGTCACCGAACAACTTCCCGAATATTGCTCCTTAGGAACTTGACCTGTGTTAAGTGGTCACCTCTATATAGCAGATGCGGTCACCCTATAGACTTCCTGTATGCACAATTGTATTATTTTTAACCTGTATAAAACGATCACCAAATTGGATTACAATGTCAGCTTTCCCTCAAACCATTAGCGAATCGTTTTCAAGCTTCATTCAACAGCTCATTAAATATTATTGTAGACTACTATTTTTGTTCCCTTTTATTACACTTGTAAAATTAATGTCGATTTAGTGATTATTCCGCATTGCAAATTAATTATTAACTTCCAGTAGGCTTAATAAAGGAAACCTGTATATAGCGGGCACCCTGTTTAACGGTCATTTGGCCATTTCCTGAGGATGACCATTATATACAGGTTTAATTGACTGTACCATCACTTGTTTACTGAGCCACTGTTTAGTCCCAATTATTAAATAATAAAAACGTGCATTAAACTTACAAACAGCCTCTTCATATTTTGTGCCGGAATCAAAAATTTAGAATCTGCTGTCATGTGACTCACATCGCTTTCCAAGTCTTGAACTTAATAGATTTTAACCACGACTCCAAATCCTTCAAGTGCAGATTCTTCTTACCCCAGCTTGTTCTTTGCCACAATGCTTTCAGCATTGTGAAACGCCGCTTCAAACAACATAGTATGGTAATTTCTTCATGTCATCCCTTGAGATGTTCGTAATCGCAGGCAGTGATTACTCGAATATTTGCATGGCGTTGTGAATACAAAGGTTAAATGGGTCATTAATTAACCATTATAAGTTTTTGAAGCCATTTCATAAACTATACTTATAATATTAATAAGGGTACTAACCAATCCAGACCCAGCATTCGGGTGACGTGATACTCTGTAAACCCCCATACAAAATTCTAGTTAGCCTACATGTACATGTATAAGTATTCTGTATCAATGATACAGAATACCAATACGCCCTTACATGTATGTCGATTTCTCAGAACTAACCCTAACCATATCCTGTTTGAGCTGCTCTGTTTTTTTTGGGCAGCAGGAACTTTTTAAACAGGATTTTTCGTGCAGTGTTTCAAGCACATGGTCACAACACTGATCTAATGACCGGATTTGTTGTACTTTACAATTTGTCAAAATCAAGACTGTTCAAAATTCGCAAAACATAAATATTTAGGCAAATGTAATCCAACATTTACCATGACATATTCACTATATGTGTTCACTCCTGTAGAAATTTCATGCCATTCCATGAAAGATTTAGTCTTCTTAAGGCGAAAACGCTAAGATATTTCAGCTTTTGGGACAGCAAAATTGTCAAAATAAAGTGTGTTAAAAATTCTGCAAACATAAATAATTACCCAAATGTCGTGAAACTATTACCATGACATACTCAGTATGTGTTTTCACTGCTGTAAACAATCATTACATTTCATGAAATATTTGGTCTTCTAAATGCCAACATTCCAGGAGACATTACATTTTAATACGGCATACCACAGGGAGCCCAGGCTCACAACATGAAGACAATATAAGGATTTGTATGAAACTTTATCGCTACTGATATATAGTTGATGGAAAATGATAATAAACATCCATTAAAGTTTACATACCACATCAAATGTTGTCCAGCTGTCATTTCTTTTAGGTAGAGGTGAACTAAAAAAAAATTCTCGCTGAAATGCGGCTTGAAGGCTCCAAGACAGACAAGAAACAACAGCTGGACAACATTTGATGTGGTATGTAAACTTTAATGGACGTTTATTATCATTTCCCATCAACTATATATACTAGCGATAAAGTTTCATACAAATCCTTATATTGTCTTCATGTTGTGAGCCTGGGCTCCCTGTGGGCATACAAAGCGGTCGAGGATCGGAAGATTAATAATTTTCTAAAGACCGTAGCTAGTAGATTCATAAACATCACGATGTCAATGCACTTCCTATCAGATTTTCCCGGTACACGTCTGAGGATAACATGTTTCTCCACGTTCTGTTTCTATAAGTTTGAAGCTGTAGAACATATTCTGCAGTGCATGAAAGAGCCGTGATTCTGGCTATCTGTAGAAGTTGTAGAAGGCTACATAATTTCTCCTCTCTCGATTCTCGACCTGGTCGTCGCCTTATAGATGCAGCTGTGGTAGCTAAGATCCTTCCGGGAAACGAGGGGTAATATTGCCTTTTTCTGTTCGGGAAATAATTCAGAAATGCCGAAAGTTTCGCACGCTTTCTCCAAAGCCATATCAAGTCCGTTTGTATCGTCCGCCATTGGCTTCTCCTTCATGCAGGCTCCACTAGACATTCCATGCATACCTCAGTTCTCCAAAAATAAAACCTTCGCTCTGATTGGTCGAAATTACATGACGTCAGGAACACCGTTTCTGTCAAAGTCCATCAGACGGGAAGGTGGGAGGAAGTGAGCCGACGACCTCATACCGTCTGAAAATCAGGCTAACGTCGATAGCAAGGCGGGAGAAATTCTATGTGGTGCATATCATAAGTACTTTGCAATATTCGTAGCAATGTTGTATCGGAACGGATATACATGTACAATGGCTCGCCAAAGCGGCTCACCATTGTATATCCCGATACAACATCGCCACTCGTATTGTAAATATTAGTACATAATACATGTATGGGCCTGGTGTAGTAGAGAGGTGGTCCCTAGTGCTAGGACCACCACCATTGTCTATATACAAACTTTTTGAGGGATTACAATAATACATTTTACAACAACCGCCAATTTTCATGCAATCTGATTGGCTAATTGTCAATATTTTTATAGACAACAAGCAGTGCGTGCACGGCCTTCTTTTAAAGCTAAAAGTGTTTTGTTGGAAAAAAAACAAATTGAAGTTAGGTTGTTTTACTCGGCAAAGTGCCTCGTGGATCCACAGCTATTTTTACCATGTTATGACGAAAATCATTGTCAATATTAGGACAGACACATAAAAACCTAACTTCAATTTGTTAATTGAAATATATGTTTGTGTCATGTTCAATTTCCATCATAGTAACAGGCCTTATTTTGATGTTCATCTAATTCTAATAAGGAATCCAAGGTCTACTGTGGTTTGAATAGGTATGTTTTGTATTCTCACAGACGAGCTGGAACTAGCACTAAATGGAGGCTAAAATGGAGGGGAATTCTTTTCCTTATCCCAGCTCGTCTGAAAATACTAAACGTGCATATTGAATCGAATGCATGAGTTACCAGTACTCCCCCTCCCATATTAAAAAATCAAATTATGGCTGGGGGAGGGAAGGGTAGGCTTTAAATTAATAGAGAGCTTAACACATTTGAGTACCTCTTGCACACAAAAAAAGAAACTAGGAATTTTTCTGGTATCAAGAAATTGTCTTTAAAAAATAAATGTATAATAATTATTATTATACTGTTGTGGTTTTCAAGCAAAATGGTTTATTTCTGGCATCATAAGATGAATCAACTCCCAAGAGAAAACTGATACAATCACATCCCATAGGATTCAATTGTGACACTGAGACGTCACAGTCCTGCAATTCAGGTAGCTTTTATCCTTGTTTAATTGCTGCTGTGCCTCTTGAAGAAAAATAATTAAGACAACTCAACTATAACAGAAAATATAGAATTGGGGCAAAAATGTTACTTGCACTTTAAATGCCCTGAAATTCTTTCCAACTGGAGCTACGATAATGGTTGGACCAATAATCTAAACATAGTGTCACAATGGCAAACTCGTGGATGGACAGTGTATATTAGTGTGTTATCACGTGGGTTACCTGTTTTAAGGGATGCATATGGCCATCTATGGTTATAAATGTGTACATATAGCCAATGAGGGCGATAAATAATGAGAGCCATAAATAACCAGGTCACATGTTGATGATAACCAACATGTGACCTGGTTATTTATGTGTTTCCTAAATGAAGTACCTACCTGACCTATTACTGGGTTACCTGTGTTAGGAATGAGGAGATAGATAGATAGATAGATAGATCGTTTATTACAAATATTTCTCACTTACAGCAAAAACTGTATTACGGAGATTTACATTAAGGTTCTAGATAAGTTAACTAAGTTTTAAGAAGGATATACTATATACTGCTCTAATTAAACTAATGCTATATTACAATTAAAAAATTCTAAATACATCGATTGTAGTTACTTACAATTGTTATTGTAATCATTTGTAATGTAATATTCCGCCCTGGGTATTGTTATTAATGACATGTAAATAAGGTATGGAGAATCGCTCTGGCCTTCCCCAAGCCCTGCACTTGCACTCATAAACACATACTTTATATAGCCATCCTACAATATATTTATTATACTAGAAGGGAATATAGACATGAAAACTTGATATCTCCAACCCTCTCTTCCCAATCCTTATCTTACCCCTTCAGTATAATACAAATTACTATTCATCCTTCCTAACAAGAAATTATATGACATCTGCTGGTAACGCCGTGGCAAGGGATCTTGGTGACGACACGCTAGCTAGAAAACTTACCAGCTCTCGTTCCAGTGCACTCTTCTGACGAACATAGCTTGACGATCCCCGCTGTTGCACCAGTTGTTCCAATCGTTCACAAATTACATCCTCTTGGACTTTGACTTTCTTACGCGACTGCTCTTTATCAACCCCAGGAGCCCTCTTTCGCATATATCCGCACTGCTGACAAAACCTGAACGTTTCATCATTGGCATACGAACAACACGGGCATGCAACGGAGGGAATGAATAACTTAGGAATTCTCGGCAACGTCTGGAAGCAGAATCAGAAGAAATACCCATGATTCTTAACAAAGTCAAAAACGGGACACTCTACACGCCCAAAGGGGAAGTGAACAAGCCTTTGCCCTGTAGCCACCCTTTGTGGGAACCAGAAGGACATCCTCGGCACCATATCCACCTAGGTAGATTTTTCGAGTCTAACGAGCCATCAACTCAAGCCACCAATACATGCACGGTTGGAGGTGTGGGACAACAATCGTAAAAGGGATACGAAAGTTATACAGAAACTTCAATACCGGACCCAATGGCGGGAAAACATACGGATTCGACATGTCCCTCCTGTCATAAAGCTGTTGAGATAACAGGTTCACGCCGTCCGAACCAGGAGAGGGGTAAGGTGAAATATAGGGAAGTGGAAGATTATTCTGTCCCCTCATAACATTAGAGTCCACGGCCATTAGGTCGAACGAATGTCCGGTGGCACCCCCAAACGCCTGCTCAACCTTTTCCCACGCCACCTCCGATAATCGAGAATCGATGCTGGATAGGCGCCGGGAAGGACCATCTGCTAGATTTTCTTTCGATGTAACGTGCGTCAGCCTGAGCTGTAAATTTTGACTAGACAATACAACGAACAACTCCTTAGTTGCACTTGTCAGTTCGGGCGACTTCTTACTACCCTGGCCCTTCCAGCAGCCAATAACCACGAGGTTGTCGACATGGGCGTCAATCCTGCAATTCCTGATATTATCAGGGAGGGACTTCACCGCATTAACCAAAGCAAGCATTTCCTTGGTCGAGATGTTCAAGTTCTTGCTCTCTTCCGCCCAATAATCGTGATATGTTTGATCACCAGACGCAAGGTGCAAGACACACCCCCATCCGTAACCCGAGACATCCGTGGATAATGACAAACTAATATGTTTCTCATCTCGCCATGGTAGACAAATCTGACCATGTGTCCAAGAAACGCCAGTAAGATAACTCTTCCCTTAAAGGCGTGGATAGCAATGCTCGACCATCCGCCCCGCTAGACGCAATAGCATGACTCATTTCCCTTATGAATAACTTCGCTGCTGGAACAGCCAACGAGAACGAGATGCATTTTCCCTGGTATCTTTGAAGGGTTTTCACGTCAACCGTCTTCTTCAACCGCAGGATTTCCTCCCTTAGTGCCGCCCATGAATCCAATTTCCGTCTCGGTACAAGAAAAGATTGTTTTACGGAATCCACAATAAAACCCAGATACTGTACCGTGGTGGTCGGTTGGAACACAGACTTGCTAATCCCAATTGTATAACCGAGGTCAACGAGAAATTGCAGGACACAAAAAATGGCAGCTGTAGCAGCCTTGTATCTGTATTCTTCTCCCCTGCACAGCGGCAGCACCGACCACGGCCCCTCAGACGTCAAGAGTTCCCCATTAAGGCGATCATCGATATACAATGAGCACGGGACACCATGGGTTCTCAGACATCCAGAAGCGACCAGTCTGATGGTATTGTAAATATATGGAGAAATTTTCCATCCAAATGGGAACCCTCCCATTCAAAACCGACATACATCTGTGAACTCAGGGCCAGGGAGACATGATCGTACCCAGACTTATCATCACACTTGGTCATGAAACAACCGCTATAGACATATCTAGGGACGTCACCCAACTTATCGAGGGAAAACGGCATATCTTTCATCCAGAAATTCAAAAATCTCGCATCAAGACAAAGCCTAGGCTTTGTGGGCTCCACGGTTAACGGTAAAACTAGATGTGGCGGAGAATCCATATCTACTTTCCCCCACACTCTGATTGCTCCAGTCGTAACACGTTTCAAGATCTCATGTGATACGAATCGTGAAAGCGCCTTACACGATACATGTTTTTTAAAACGCCTGGAAGGCGGGAAATCGGAACAATATTGCTGTCCCTTGTCAACACCCTTGAAATGCCGATAAAATTGGGTGATATCCACCTTGTTACAGATCCACTCTCCAATCGAGTCAGCCAAAGGGTGGTCTACCAATAATTGCTTCCATACTTCAGGATTCGTGTGGAGTCCACCAGCCATAAATGACTCCGGTTCCGTGAGACGAATTTCAGATAAATCGGAAGCATCCTCTGATAACAGGACATTTTTCCATGAAACAAAATTACGCTTTCCCTCCTGATTGGGAACCCCATTAATATCAACCCAGTTTTCAATTGTTCTTTGTCGAACAGTCGCAAGCTTCGCCGCAAAATTCGTCACACCGTTGCTTTTGTTCTCTTGAACTCGCATTCTTTTTGAAAAAGGACCCTAAATGAACAAACCAACGAAACAAAACACGTTACTAAAAGCGAAACTTTCCCTTTTTTAACATTATCTATTTATCCATTTATTTATTTTATTTTTGAAAACTGAGGTTGAAATAAGTGGGATTCCCAATCAGGAGGGAGCAACTTCAAAACGCCTGTAAACAGCACGTCCGCTAGTCACCGAGATAAACAGTGAACCACCGGGAGCTACTCACCCTGACCAGGGTAGGGCTATAGAAGAATTATATATATATATGTCCTCCCCCCCCCCCCCCCCCCAAAAAAAGACAACGATTCAATTATCTCCTTTATGCCTAATTACCCACTAACTCATATTTTATTTTCTAAAGACAGTTTTTAAATGTAATCCCCCCACAGGCAATAACATAACACTTTCATGTGGTATACAATTCTATTGTATTATAATACTATTGTAAACTATTATATGTCCATGTTAATACAATCAAAATATGATCCTTAGCGTTTCTCCTTAAGTTCACACTATTGCCTGGGATCTATATTTCCTGACAAAAATCTTCCTCGTTTAGGGGGAGACTGCATATACCACCCATCAGCACCCGGCCCACGGCGCCGAAGTGGGCAGTATGACTGGTAATGACCATATTGATGGCAATGGTAACACTGCACCTGGCGAAAACCTCGACCCCGACCCCTCCACGTGCCACGGGCAGGTGTGAACTCTTGATGGACTTATCCACCTTAGACATCATTTCAAGGACCTTTTCATGGTCTCTGTCCCCAATGAGTACTGCCAGATACTTTTTGAATTGAGCGTCGGGCACACCAGACTTCTCTCTCATTCCTTGGAAAACCACTTCATAAAAGGAGACCTTGGCATGCTTAGTTTCCTTTGCAATCATCTTCAAACTCAGAAGACTGTCCAAGATTCATCAGAACTCTCATGTCTTGCAATGAAGACTCTACTGACGCCTGTTGCGAATCCTCAAGTTTCTTCAATCTTTCCAGTACTGTATTTAAATCCTAAGGGAGTATACTAGAAAAGAAAACACAACATGATACTCTGGCATTTAATCATAATGACTATTTCTTTAAACACATGGCCATTTCCTTTATTTATGCTTCAGTTCCTCCCCCTTAAGGTATGGCAAAAGGTTCACAGGCAAAACTTCCCAAAAAAATTGTTTTCGCATATTTAAAATGCTTTAGGTCTTAGCTGTATTAGCAAAAAAAAAAAAAACTAAAATTCCTTTTTAACGCCCCGAAAAACCATGTTTTAATTTCCCGCGAAAAATGACGCGCGAAACATGATTGACAGACGCTGACATCTACGTGACAGCGGCACGCGAACAAACTAAAACAACAATCGTCTTTATAGTACGCTACGCTTCGTTTTCGTTTGTTTTTCTTGAATTGCATTCTTTCTAAAATTATGTCGTCGAAACTTAATAGAGGCTATTCTTGGGTATCTTCGAAGAAAAAGAAGAAGTTGAAAACAGGTAAATTTAGGCCGACTAAGAAGGCAAGTTTGGCGTCGAGCGATAAAGGCTCGTGGTTCAAACAAAGACAATGGCCAAGCGAAGAAGATCTGTTGACTGAAACGAATGAGCCCGGGCCAAAAAGCATCACTTCTAGGAAGCTTCGGACTAGCAGTGATGAAGTTCACCCGCGAACTTCGAATTCCTTGACTGTAATTGAGTCGGGCATTAGATCAAGCTGCTGTTTGCCGGATTTTACGGTTTTCTATGCTTGCAACCAAATTCTCTGCGAAGTGATCGCCCTGATACCTAGAAAAGGAGTCAGATATGTTTATCAATTATAAGGCAGTCAAGAGAAGGTAGATTCAGCATGATCTTTACCGCTCCAGAGTATAAAAATAATATGCAATATGAAGCCTGCGGTTTGTTTATGATGTTTAGCAAGAAGTTGCGCCGTTTGAATGAATATAACTTGTGTTCGACTTACCCAGAACTGTTTATCTCCTTTAGCATGATGGCTTTGATAATAGCATCATTTACAGTAACTTGCGGTTGGCCTTCATATTTATTTGACCTTGTGTTTTCCCCACGAGCTTTACGACCTCTGTGACCAGTCTCGAGTGTAAAATGAACCTCCTTGAAGATTACCGCGAAAGCTGTCACAGCAGATCATTCACAACTCCGCCTGTCCCGCCTGTCAGCCTAATACTGTATTTCAATTGGCTGAATATAATAAGATTATCTTTGGAGGCGGGGCTTTTTACTCAACCGTGAAATGGTCAGAAAACTAAAATCCCTTGTTTCTCCGTGTGTGTTTTAATGCAAAAAATACAACTTTGGCGAATCAAAACTCGAGAACGTTTTGTTCGATTAAATCCAAATTTTCGCGAGAGCCAAAAAACCACAATTTCTGCAAAAGTGTGCCAGCGTTTTGCAAAATTTTGCTTCATTTCGTAATTATTATGTAGTTTGCGTTTTGCTAGCATGAAAAAACTTACTCCAACTTTACCTACGGATAATTCTTGTAATACGCAACGTATGAAAAATCGCTGACACACTTTTTGGGACAATTTACCCGAGATTCGAAAACAAAGAATTTAGTTGTCATTCATTAAACATTTCCGGATTTGAAGTTACGATAGTGTGAGAGGTCGCTTTTTAAATAAAAAAATACATCATTGAGAGATTTTTTTAAATAGTAAATTTAAACATTCATATTTATTCTTCAATCTTTGAGCTTTAAATTGATATATAGTATGTCTTTGTAGCGTAAATATTGACGCTACACGATTTTTTTCCCCAAGTGACCTCGTGAACCTTTTGCCATACCTTAAGATACTAGAATTTTTTTTTCCAGCCACAAACATATGATTTTTCCATATGTCATACGGGAATTTTTTTTTTTTTTTTTTTCGCCACACAGGCATGTAATATTTCCAGCCACACGGGCATATAATTATTTCCAGCCACACAGACATAAAAATGTTTCCAGCCACACAGGCATAAAATTTCCAGCCACACAGGCATATAAATTATTTTTTTAGCCCCACTGGCATTGAACTTTTCAGCCCCACAGGCATTTAATTTTCTCCAGCCACACAGGCATATAATTTTCCCCGGCCACACAGGCATATAATTTCCCGCCACACAGGCATATAATTTCCAGCCACACAGGCAATTCCATTTCTCAGCCCCACAGGCTTTTTTATATTGATTGATTGATTGATTGATTGATTGATTGATTGATTGATTGATTGATTGATTGATTGATTGATTGATTCCATTGATTTTATTGATTTTTTTTTTTATTATTTTTATTTTTACATCACTAATTATATTTTGATTGACCAACGAACTATGCACGAGGAAATAAAACTTTTTAAACTACCAGCAAGAGATACATTACCACGAGCTAATTGACTATTGATAACTAATAGCAAACTCACGTGAAACTACACGGATAACACTGAACAGCAAACGTACATTTAAACTAACCGTAAAATATTGCTAAGAAGTAAACTAACCCCGTAAGATTACACTTGCTGAAGCCGCAAAAGCAAAAAATAAGTCACAAAGCGAACTGAGTAGATTGCTTGAAACCGAAACGGAACCAAAGTCATTCAATCGAAGTTCAACGAGTCGCAAACTAAAATACATATCCAACAACAACACCCCTCAAATTTACTGAGCAAATCCGACACTACATTAAAGGCTAAGCCACTATTACAAACTACAAACACAACACAGGAAACAGTACAATAAAGTTAACCCAAGCAGCAAACATAGGGGAAATTGAACCGTAGAACATCTTTTCCACAATTTACCTCAACTGGCGCCACATTTCGACCCGCCAATCCTGGAACTTGATTAACAACTGGGCCTGGAGCTATCACAGGTGGATTATCCTGAACTGCTGCATCAACAGCCGCCGCCACATGACCTGGAGGTGGTGGAATAGGCACTTGTTCGGCCATATTACTCTCGAGGAAGACGGGTTTTGAGTTGACAATTTGCTAGCACTGTGCACTACGGCGGCCTCGAGTCGAATGAATAGATTGAACCATGTGTATTATTTTATATCCTAATTACCATATCCCCAGGGCATTATCAACAATTCAAATGACTTTAAATAGAAACCTCAATAACTCGAGACGCAACACTCAAATCAATAAATATTCTAGTATTCAACTATTTACTTGATGTAGAATCGATATTAATGATTAAACAAATTGGGCTTATAAGCACTTTAAGGGTCCTGCACAAATGTTGTCTCCCTATGTAACTTGGCTAGCTGCCTCTTATCTGTCCAATGACCTTTACTAAAATTAAGACTAAAATTAAGTATGTTTCAAGGATCAGAAGCGACTCTATAGTACTCAAATATTGTTCCAGTGCTTTCTGGATTCCCCGTGTTTACGTCTTTTCTCGCACTCCACGTCTTTTTCCCCGCTTTATTCATGCAATGACATCGTGTATCTTGTGACCAGCGGATTCCCATTTAATAGAGGAAGTCTGGTAACGAATAACTATCCGCCATGTTGATTCTTTCATACTTGAGATCGAGATTGCGTTTGGCCACGTAATTTACAAATTTAGCTGTTGAAACCTTTGTTTGGTTTCAAGCTTGCGGTAGTATTGTTTTTGACCAGTCTTTTTAATATTTATTTTGAAATTATTGTGTATTGTTTGAAAAGTAGCTCATTTCATCCCGACGATGCAGCAACCCTTACGTTTGTCCATCCCGGAATGTTTTTGTGCGTATATACGCATCATTTGTGCGTACACTAGATCCCCGAAGGTTCTGTTCTTGGCACTTTAGAAATGTCTTTCCTGCCTGCACCAAGAAATATTTCTCTGCGCAGGCAGGATAAGTAGTACACATAACTCGTGTTCTTTTGTCCCAACTACCATCATCACTTAATGGGGTTTTCTTTATTTCTAGGACACCGAGAGTAACAGTTACAAAACAGAAGCACGTGATCCACCACTTCACCAACACAATGAACAAGGGAGGTTTGTGCGCAGTATAGGTACGCAAACAGAAGATACCATGGCTCTTAAAGATGTTACGGGTATAAATACACGCACTAGCAGTCAAACGAATGCTCCTAAGACATATAAGAGCACTGGAACGGAAACTGATATAAAAAGTGTATCTGATAGTAGACGACTACGAGCATTGTTTAATTGTGCACTGTCTGTCTGCAATGCAGAGAAGGTATGCCGTGATGACTCAGTTAGGATAAGTTCAGTGGCAGAAACGAAAGGAGATGGTGGCTACTGTGATATTTGCGAAGTTCATCAACTGGAAAAAGCAAGAAATGAAGAACTGGATATGTCATCCTTAAAAAAAGATGTTTCCCAAGAGCAGTGTACCCAATGTAAAAAGTCATTTAAACAGAGATGCGAAGTTAACGTCCATCTTAAAAATCACACAGGAGAAAGGCCGTACAAGTGCACTCAGTGTAACAAGGCATTTAAACAGAGAAGCGACCTTAATGTCCATCTCCGAGTTCACACAGGTGAAAGGCCATACAAGTGTACTCGGTGCGAGAAGGCATTTAAACAGAGAGGCGCACTTAACGTCCATCTTCGAATTCACACAGGAGAAAGGCCTTACAAGTGTATACAGTGTGACAAGACATTCATATGGAAGCATACCCTTGTTAGACATTTTCGAGTTCACACAGGTGAAAGGCCTTACAAGTGTAATCAGTGTGGCAAGGCATTTAAACATAAATCTCATCATTCCGCCCATCTTCTAATTCACACAGGGGAAAGGGCTTACAAGTGTACCCAGTGTGACAAGGCATTTAATGATAGATCTAATCTTAACGTCCATCTTCGAATTCACACAGGCGAAAGGCCTCATAAGTGTACCCACTGTGACAAGACATTTGTACAGAGATGCACACTTTCCGTTCATCGTCGAATTCACACACGTGAAAGGCCTTCCAAGTTTACCCAGTGAACAAGGCATTTGTGCAGAGAGGCGAACTTAACGTCCACCTTCGAACTCATACAGGTGAAAGGCGTTACAAGTGTACCCAGTGTGAAAAGCATTCACATGGAAGCATACCTTTGTTAGACATCTTCGAATTCACATTGGCCAAAGACCGTATTAGTGTACGGAGTGTGACAAGACATTTAAAAGGAAACGGAATCTAGAATGGAAAATAATTTTAAATTTGAGGTGGTCTTGGCTGAGATGTTATTATTTTCCGAATCGTCACAAATACAGTACCGCCTAAAACTTTGTCACGCTTTCGCTCGGCGATCGCCGAAAAGGCTCGAAAAAAGTATTGTGCAAGAGCAAATTTATTTGCTTGGAAGGGCGATAAAAATTGGCTGAAAGGACGACAAATTCGCCGCAAAAGGCGATCGCCTTGCCATTGTTTTCAAGCGATTGCCTTTACAATTTGTCGAGCACTCTAAAACATATTTTAGAAGACCGGATATTTTATTAGCTCAATACAAAGTGATCAAGTTAAAAAGTGTAATCTCTTTTAGTGTGTTTTAGAGTGCTCGACAAATTGTAAAGGCAATCGCTTGAAAACAATGGCAAGGCGATCGCCTTTTGCGGCGAATTTGTTGTCCTTTCAGCCAATTTTTATTTTGGGAGATCTCACAGCAATTAGTTGACAACAAATTGGAAAACAGCCGAAACTTGTCACCTCGGCAATTGGAGATTGGCTCAAATATTTCCCGTTTCAGGCGAAACTGTTCAAACACTGCGAAACAAAAAAATAAAATAAAATAATTTTCAAAACATTTGACTCGGAGTATCACAATTTTTAAGCGAAACGTTGGCTTTACGAAGTATTTGTTGCGATCCAGGCGATCTCAAACTACTCGAAGCAAAATGAAGCAAAACAAATACTGACTATTGCATGGATATTGAAATCAGTAAGCCGCTGAAAAGGTTTGTCGTGGAATTTGAGACTCGAATTTCCTCACCTTTGAAAATGACCGATCAACATTAATAAAAGAACTCCAGAATATTATATTTGATAGACCTTTTCGATTTTCCAGTAAAATCGAGAAGCTGTGTTGTGAATTAAACTCCCGCGAACTTCAAGGCGCGATACCCCCATGTTGTGTGAAAAACACATATTGTCTGCACGGCTGAGAGAATTCACATGTCAACTCCGATAATCGTATCTTTGAAATTTAAAGCCGGATTCTTGAAAGAATAAGCAATGAGTTCAGCTAAAATCCTGTAGGATTAATGGATCTAAGTACGAAACAACTGGTAAAGTTCCTGTAGGTAAAGTTTTGTGTTTAGTAACGCAATCCTTGGTTTGACCTTTGGTGACCCTTCGACCATTACGGCACTGATTTCCTCTACAGTGTTTGTTAATAGGTCTGAAACGTTTTTGCGTATACGTGAGGATCCGCTATTTGAATCAATCGTTTGGTTTTATATAAAGAAGACTTGAACGAAATAAACGCTGACCCTAACTGCGATCACCGTGATTTTCTACGGCGAAAAAATCGCCGGCGGCTTTTCAGTTTGACAACAGCAATTTTTTTCAAGAGACAACGGCGAATATTCTTCACAAGCAAGGCGAAATTTTCGCCGGCGAAAGGCGATCGCTTTTCGCTGTTTTCGATAAAGGCGATCGTCCTGTGCCGCCGGCGATTTGAGGCAAATTGAAAGGCGATCGCCGAAACCTTGCGTGACAAAGTTTAGGCGGTACGGTAGGTAGGCTTTAGCACATTCTGCCGGCAGAATTTCAAGCATAATAGGGCCTCAGGAGCAGAAAACGTAATTGGGGCATAATCCGGGCAGAATAGGCCATTTTGCATATTTTGGGGCCTGGGAACGAGGAAAAGTGGGGACGAGAGGGAGCTGGGTACGAGCAACAAAAAGATGGCGGCGGAACAAACAGAAATCATTGACCATGAGGAAGAAGGACAAGAAAGACAGTTGGTTACCAATGCTTTAACTTATCTTAACTTTATTGCAGGCTCCGAAAAAGTCCGACATATAGCTTATAAACGTAAAATTAGTACTAATCCATGAAAAAAATGGAATAATCTGCTTGTACACGCTAAAACTGCAACTGCCCCAAATTTTCAGAAGCATAAATCCGAGCAGAATAGTACTTTTGGAGCATAATTTCGAGCAGAATAGTCTTTTTTTCGGGCAATTCTTTCGAGCAGAATAGCCTTTTTTTCGAGCAGAATGTGCTAAAGTCTAACGGTAGGCCATACACGACTTTCATAATGGCCGCCTCCTAATTTGCATATGTGATTTCCCGTTTCGGTAGTTTATCCACATGTATAGAAAATATGAACATTGCCATGTGAAAGAGCATGTCGACATTAGTGACCTTGTGAAAGTTGAGTGCTGTAGCTTATAAAGCAATGAAGTTACAGCCAGTTGAAATTAGAGAGATTTGTATGAGAAAAATGACGGAGGCCTTTATAGCCTCGCTTTCATATTTTTCTGCATTACAAATGCTCATAGCTCAACAGCAATTTTCCACATTCCCCTAAAACTCAAAACAATTACTAGTTTTAATGTGATCTTTCATGTAGTAGCATTGGTTTTCCCCTACATATTTATCTTCCAAATTATGCAAAATAGGAGGCGGCTGGAGGCGGCCATTATGAAAGTCGTGTATAGACTATATGCAAAACCCCATGGAGGGTCCCTAGGTGGAATATAATTACGGGTTGATTTTCATGAAACCTAACTCGTACCGAAAGCGTTGGGTTTTCACTTGTTTTACAGGAAAATGGTAATCAAATAAGCTATTACATCAGTATGTTTTAAAAAGGTGATAATCGGGCACAAAAGATGAATATAATCATTATTATGATCTTTATAATACCGTAGTACTTGTTCAAGTTAATGTTAATAAAAACATTGCTGTTTTATAACGTGACAAGTCTTGTTTGCTCCTCCAGCTGCATAGAGGAGTGACATATTTCTTTCTCATTTTTAACTCGTGGATATTGCGATAACAATCTACGAGTTGTTGGTATGGGGGAAATCATGTCACTCGCTCACTCACTCCGTAATCGGTAAGGTGTTAACAAATCAATATTATCTATTTTCTCATCTAACCCACATTCAATCGATATTCTCCAAGTTCGTTGTTACCACTTTTACGTCCGTTAGAATATATATTGGTCACTCGCACATCCGACTAACACGTGGGAGATGTAATGTATAGAGAGTTTTCATCACCAAGACAAACCCTTTAGTCCAAGTTACAATCCCAAATAAAGCGTGAAAACAATCAATATATTTTTTAACATGTCAAATGGAATACATAACACTTTTGAACTTTTAACTTTTATTTGAACTATAATTAATTTTTTTAAGTTATGTTTGCATTCAAACAAATCTATCGTGACATCAGAGCCTTTGTTAATTTATCTCTTGATCTCTTCCAACACGAATTATCAAAATGGAGGAATGAATATTCAGTCTTGTGTCCTGTGATCGGAGTGGGGCAAAACACGATTAACAGCGACGATAAACCACAGGGAGCACAATCTATGGGTTTGTGAAAATATGACTGAGTGCGAGAAGATGTGTGGGGTTTTATAAATCCTTTCAAATTGTGAAATTAATATATAAGTAAAGATACCTTTTCGCTTCCATGTTGTTTCCTTTGTGTGTGAAAAATATATAGTCGCTTCACTATATCCCAATGATTAAACTCGTATGATTCCGCGTCGTATCCCGTTTTGAGTATGCCCGCAACCATGAATAGATCCAAAATCCGCGTTTGTGTGATTCCAATGTATTTCAATTCTTCTGGGAAATCATCCAAGAATCATTCATAACATAATAATTACTATTTTACAGCTTTCTTGATTCTAACTCGGGCATTTTGCGTTCCGATCAGATTCCTGTTACACTTAACTCACTCCGTACTATTAAACGCCGTACGGCTGGAATCCTCCGAAGACTTCTGCCACAATCACCTACAATCTTACATCCAAAATCTCACTTTTCGTCATCAAAATGCCACGAAACTCGTGTCGTCACTAATATGATAACTGAACTAAGCCCTGCCTGAATTTTAGAATCCAGCGATCCCTCATTCTAGAAAAAATCGAACACTATTTCGCGACTTTCAAGTAATGTTTCAAGGCTCCATACTAATGAAGTTGGACACCGAGCGCTAACCGTCACGAGAGCCTCGTTATGGTGTAAGACATCTAACTCGGGCTCACTTGACGGTTGGCGCTCGGTATCGACTCATTAGTATCGAGCCTTGAAGTTGGTCGAAAGTCGCAAAATAGTATTCGATTTTTCCAGGATGAGGGATTGCTGGATCCTGAAATTGAGACAGGGCTTAATAGTACATTTATCATTCTAGCGATGACAGGAGTTTCGTGGCATTTCGATGACGAAAAGAGAAATTTTGGAGGTGAAGATGGCAGAAGTCGTAGGAAATTCCAGCCTTCTCTAAGAGGTGGCGAGCCAAGGTGGATGAAACACTCCTAACAACACCCCAAAATGGTTCCAAGTGAAGCAAAACCACAAAGGAAACAACATGGAAGCAAAGGGGTATGTTTATTTATACACTAGTAGTAATCGTAGATTATCAAAGTGCGTTCGACATATTTTTTTGGAAGAGAAAGAACTGTGGTAACACCAAAGGCTGAAAGATTGCTGCAATGATGTTGACGGTGTAAGTAATCCTTTTAACTGTGAAATTTTTGATGTCTTGACTTATAAGTTAATATACAAGGAAATGCATCTGGGTATAAAACTGTAATTATCTTTGTGTAACATTAAATCATTGGATGCAATGCTTATGTGGCTATATGTATACATGTGTGTTTGATATGGTTATGGCATTCATTTGTGCATTCATATCACATTTTTCTGTGTGGTATACAGTTTACAGCAATAATTGGAGTTAGTGTAGAACACAAATCAACCCTATTAGCTAGCTATGGCTATTCAGATATGTGTATAAACTGCATTCCAGTTCCTAGCATTCACAAACTAAGTACATTCCAGTGTAGAACATAAAATATGTATGCATGTGTATAAAGTACACCCCATGCAGTTCCTTAGATCATTCACAGTATTTTTCAAGTGAAAACAAGGTTGGCTGCCATTGTTTAGTTGCAGAATAATTTATGGTCAATGTTGGTAGCCGGGTCCTGGCTTTGATCAGACTTGTTTCAGGTCCGTCAGAAATTCAGTGTAGATTAATCATTAGGGAACACAGCAATGAACTCAGTACTTTAAATTTCCCTCACCTCGTACTGTGTTGATTTTCCAGTTCGTTGGCATATCAAAATGTCGTTATAGATTAACTCTCTGCCTGAATATATTTGTATAACCAAGATGTACACAGTGTCGGGTATCTAGAAAACTCAGACCTAGATTTCTCTTCAGCCAGGTCATCTTACTGTTTGTATTTTTGGTATCTATATGTACAGCAAAAAGCAGAATCCGATACAGCGAGCAAGCCAACAGAATTCACTCGGTTATTACTGGACAGCACAAATTATGGCCAATTTGATTCGATTCAGTTCTCTGTTCAACGACCACGCCGACAAAACAGACCATGTTTGACTTGATATAGTTTGGACATCAGACTTTGTCGAATGCTACAGGCTTTGATATATCGTGCTTGCTAACTTTTTAAACATTGCATTGGATTGGGAAAATAATAAGACACTTATACTCGACGTTGCTCCGAGCATCGTGTATATAGTTACCAGTTCCTCGGCCGTTCATGATATCGAGGCATTTTGTAATACGCTTATAAATTTCCGGATCGCTTCTCTCGTACCGGCAAACACGTCACACACATGCAGGCACAGGGAACCCGTCACCAGATTAGGTTGCGTTCTCCTTCGTCAAACGCAATTATACAGAATTTGAAAGGAGGAGTAGGTTCGTGACCATAGTTTGAAGGTTAACGTTCCATTCGTTACCGGTCCCAAGGTTAAGGTCACGTGTCCCTGAAATCACTTATAACCAGTTACGACATCTCAGAAAAGTGGTGAAAGACAATACTTTTGAGAGGTTCGTCGTAGACTTTCGAGCTCTCGGGATGGCAAACTTCATGAGTGACGCAGAGGTGGCCGCTACGATGGTCATGTCTTGGGGAGACCTCGGGGAAGGTATTATTTATCAGATTACAAAGGTGGAGGAGGCCGAGGAGAGCGAGTGGAACTACATGATTCTAACCCTGATAACCAAAGCCGAAGAGGAGGTTCAGGTATGAGCCCCGCAAAGGCTGGCCGGGGAACTAAAGGGGCAATCCCTTCACGTCACGTTAAGCCCCTAGGGCTAAAGGCGTTGAGACTAAATAATGGGCGAAAATACCATACGTATCAGCTAGTATAATGCACCTATCAGCGGCTTCCCCGAAGGGTCGACCCCCGGGCTAACCACCGAGTTATGTGGGAGACTACAGGAGGATTGAATGCAAACAATACAACTGAAGACATTGAAGCGTGTCTTGTTCCTTAAAGATACTATGAAGTTCATTGAAGTGTTAATAAATTTCCATTTTCTGTTGAAAATAGTGTATTGTAGGTCGTGGAAGACCTAACCAGTGGACTTTGAAAGGGACGATTTCCCTACCCCTGGGGCAAATCGTAAAGATTGTTTCTGTCTTTTTAAAATCCCCCTGGTCAGCCCGGGGTCGACCCCTCGGGGAAGCCGCTGATAGGTGCATAAGGCATTGAAAGGCGCCGCGACTCTTGTCTAAACAGACGAGAATCACCAAATGAATTGAACGCCAGCGGTGTATCGACGAGCCATATGCAAATTTAGAGCGCTGTACAAAGGCGATTTCGAAGGCGAAATGGCGGCCTATCGGAAGTCATTGGCGCTTGACGCTCAGCCGGAAATGTGTAGTTCGTGCTTTAACGTCACAAAATACATTTGCCTTAAATGCGAAATGTCCTTTTGTAATAAATGCTCAGTATTCGATCGAAAGTAATGAAGATGCGTCTAGCTGGAATACCTGGCTTATTGCGAATGTTGCGATATAGCTCGCTTTGAAACGCTTCTACCATATGAAGTCAAACCATCCAGAATGCCGTTGAAAACTGCGGCATGATCGACTATTAACAGAGGTTTCAATGTGTTAATCGCAAACGCTAGAAACACGGCCAATAACGCCACTTGCAGTAACAACCATCGTCTCCTATACACGGCACCGAGTGCTGTGTAGAACGCCATTCTTCTGTTTCTGTTTTGGACAATCATTTTCCACAGAAAGGCCTTTCTTTAATAGATTCGTCCGAGCGCTGCATGTATTTCGTCATATCACCACAGGAAACCCAAGCTCTGTTTATGTTAATTTCATTTATAAGGGTTTGTATGGGAATTTTTTTATCTGGCTTTTCGATAAATATACTGTAATAAAGTGAATAAAACTTACCTGGTGTCTATGATCTGTGTCTTGGCTGTATCTGTACGTAGTTTCAGCGAATTTGGGCGAATTTTGAATCCCTTACTCTTCATACTATAGAAAAAATGAAAGGTAGGAGACGAAATCTCGGGTTCAAGCCACTCACGTTTGGGTCGATTTTTTCACGAAAATCGCATCGATTTTACATTCTATCTCCATCAGCATACGCAGTGATAAATGTTCAGTCTATCTGTGCCAACCAAACGAAGATATCTGTATTTGCCGAGCTACAATCCACTATTGAGTCCGCCAAAATCTAGCCATAAGCAGCCATCTATGCCCGTGACTCGCCAAAGTGGTACCAACACAGGAAACCCAAGCTGTGGAATTTTTAAATCTAGCTTTCGTTAGTTGCAGAGAAGGGATTTAAAATTCGCCTAAATTCGCTGCAACTGCATACAAACATAGTCAAGACACAGGCTATAAAGACCAGGTAAGTTTTATTCATTTTATTGCAATATATTTATCGAAAAGCTAGATTTAAAAATTCCCAACAGCCATAAACAGAGCTTGGGTTTCCTGTGTTGGCACCACTTTGGCGAGTCACGGGCATAGATGGCTGCTTATGGCGAGATTTTGGCGGACTCAATAGTGGATTGTAGCTCGGCAAATACAGATATCTTCGTTTGGTTGGCACAGATAGACTGGAAATTTATCACAGCGTATGCTGATGGGGATAGAATGTAAAATCGATGCGATTTTCGTGAAAAAATCGACCCAAACGTAAGTGGCTTTGAACCCGAGATTTGAAGTTTGTCTCCTACCTTTCATTTCTTCTATAGTATGAAGAGTAAGGGATTCAAAATTCGCCCAAATTCGCTGAAACTACGTACAGACACAGCCAAGATACAGATCATAGACACCAGGTAAGTTTTATTCACTTTATTACAGTATGTTAATCGAAAAGCCAGATTAAAAAATTCCCATACAAACCCTTATAAATGAAATTTACATAAACAGAGCTTGGGCTTCCTGTGATATCACTAGCCGCAGGCGAAAAGTGAAATGCGCCAGGACACGTGTTAGTTCCCGTGATTAAATTAGGCGCAAGTGAATTAAGATCGACATATGTTCGACGTCTGCTGCAACGTCGGCCCTAAGTCGATCTTCTGCCGAACCTAGTTTAATAGGATCGGCGCGAGTTAAGTTCGACGTTTGCCATAGGCCCAAGGGTGCGTTCGATTGACCGTATTCCGGAATAAGAATAGATGGAATAGTCTCTGGAAATCACTAGTTCGGGCATATTTTGCTCTGTAAGCTACAAATGCTTGCTGATATATGATATTTAGGGTATAATTAGTATTCCAGTGGTTACAAAATCCCAGTGTAAGCGATTTATAGTGATCATTCTGTGTTTTCTTATTCCGGAATACAGTCAATCGAACGCACCCTAAAGTACATGAGGGAAGTCACTGATGTACGCACAGGAGACTCGTCCCAGCTTTCGAGTGACCGTGAATCTTCCAAAATGGCGTAAAAAAGCGTCCATGAATATTTTCTAGTCCCACTCGTTTAATCAACCATTTTAAGTAGAGACTTATTCCCTTTTACCGAAACTTCACATGCACTAACACTAATCCGTAACATAAACCTAATCCTAACCGTCAGTAAACAAGTTCCCTGGTAAACGACGAGGTCTCACCTACCTAGAGCTAGGGTTCACAGGTAAACGTGTTCTCATTGGCCTTGGGCTAGGATTTATAGACAAAAGACGTGTTTTAACGAAAATATAGAGGGGGAAAAATCCAAAATTGAGAGAGAAAAAAATCGTTCTGGGCCGAGGGTTCGAACCCGATGCCTCACATTGTAGACCACGTGTGGTAACCACTACGCTAAGCGACCATCGATGCTCTGTCTGTGACCAATTCTAATACATAGCACTACCCGCAAACTGCGCGTCTCCTGTGCGTACATCAGTGACCTCCCTCGTGTACTTCAGTGACCCTCTACACGTACATCCTTATAAGGAAGTCGTACGACAGATACTCTTGGCCGTTCGGGGGGTAGATGGGATCTGAAGACGACAACGTTTCCCTTAGGGTCTCATACCGATAGCCCAACGCTCGTTTGCCAGACTCCGATGGCCTTCCGGAGAGCCAGAGGATTTGCAGGAGAGTACGTTACTTTCTCGAATGGTTTACCGCGGACTTCGAGGCAGGCAAGAATGCCACGGATCCCAAGATTCAAGATGAGGTCCAATCTGCGCTAGGTACCTGTGCCTTGCGGTTGTCATTAGGTTTAGTACGAGGAAGTGATCTCTTTTTTATGGCGATGGATATTTAGAGAAAGTTTACTGGCACACAGCCAGTCATAAACAAGTTTCAGTTCATAATTGAAGGTCCTTTCTAGTTTAAGCAGATTATTGTCTGTGTAAAAAAGATTAGAGTCGCCAGCAAATATTAAATTTGAGAATTGAGGAACAGTTGCTAAAATCACTGATGTAAAAAAGAACAAGAGCCCATCTGGGCTTTCACTCGGGCCACATGAGATTGAAGATGAAATACACTTTCATGTGAAATCCTCTTAGTAATAACCAAAGGGAAGAATTATTAGCTCAATTTAGCAGTCTTTAGAGTGGCCGGTAGCGCGGTGACTTTCATTCTCTGCTCCCATAGTATATATGTAATTTAATATTTTTTTGTTTTTCTCGTATGTAAATTAAAGAAGTTGACCTTTTAATTTAAACATTACTTATTGATGTAACACACGTTTTCAATCCAGCACATTTTTTCAAAAATGTCTAATGCCTCGGGGTTTGCCGGGAGGATGGAACCGCTGGAATTGACTGGTGCCGAGATCATCATACTTCTCCTCCACGTCCTGTAGAACTATTTTTCCCTTGTTCTACTTCCCCTTAGATTCCTTTTCTCACTTTGGAGATTCAAGATATTGATTTTAACGAAACCCTAGTCAGTAGTCTGCAACAAAAACGCTATATCGGCTACATGTATCGGCAATGATTTAACTGCAAAAGCATTTATTTTTAAATGCAACAAACGATTATAACAAACACTACTCGACACTACGGAACATTAAAGAGTTTGTTCGAGTCATTCTCATTCTCAGCTTGGAACTAATTTTCACTCTTTATTATATTCAAATTTTCTTTATTTCGTTTGAGTTTTATCGATTGAGATAATGAGGCAGATAAGAATAATTAGATAATTGTGATTTTGTTTTGAGAAGCAGGATCAGAGTGTAACAAGACTCATCTAGATCTGTCAAGGTTAAACAATAAACTTAATATGCAACTGACTGAGAATTTAGAACACAATGACTAGCTAGGAAATATTATCTAATATTATCTATCAATCTATCTATCTAATGATAAAAATGAAGGACACATTGAAACACGTGAGATAGCAGACGGCAATATTACCTAACATAACATTCCGAGTTTAAAAGGGCAACAATTTCTACAGTAAATGCTAGTTTTTTAAAAGATTGAGAATTGTTTTGAATAGTTAGAACGTTTCTTGCAGATCTGAAACCCAATTAAAATAGTACAGCTAGGTGCAATATATGTTGTTATTCTGTAAAGTTTATTTATAGACGTTATATCCGTATGATTAGCTATACATGGCGTCGTCATGTTGTTTGTCTCCCATATTGTTTATTTTCTGCACACTGTGATGATACGGGCCGCTCTCTTCTAAATCAACGACACTACTGAAGCTGTCTACACCCCGTGGTCGCCACATTGTTGTTCTTTGTCACCATCACCTTTGATGTTTCGAGGATGGTTTTAAGAATACGTCTCATCAACATATCCAAGACAATACCCCAGCATGCCATGCACTCTCATTCAAGTCACCAAAGTGAATCAAGCGAAACCTTTGAGTATTAAGAATTTCGTATTTTATCGCCTTTTAATCCTATTTATTTCGCATGTGGACTTCCCGTGATCTTGTATTTCGATCATCGAATATCACCACCGAAGTGAAAGTATTAACCTGCTGAACAGAGAAGATTAAACGGATAATTAAAAATAACGCTTTCATTCTGTTATATTTCTCATTATATATTGTGATCAAAGAGTACTTTCTCATAAAACAGTCATATAATCAGACTTGCATTGTTGCTGTATAAGAAAACACTTAACATTTTTTTCAGTTGGTGTATAAAGTCATGTTGTATTTACCGAATCCATCCTTTCAAATCATTTCCACATCGAACTCGGTGTTAAAGACTGCTAGATAACTAAAGGTACGTTTTGCTGAGTGCATGGGTATTATACATTAGAGAACATATTTCCTTCTTAACGTGATAATGATTTCTCTAGCGCGTCTCATTCGTACACAGTTATATTAGCAAAATAATGTAAGGATTTTACTCGATCGTCTTCATTTCTGAAGACTCATTGTGGAAGACACGAGCATACAAAGAAACGTACTGGTGTAGTACGAACATTTCAAGTATCTCACTGTCAGTTTCTATACAATATCTGAGTTAAACATTAGTTTTGAAGTCATTTCGATGAAATTCAATAAAGCTAAAGGCATCGGAGTGAAAATTACTGACAAACAGAAATTGTGCGCGTCGTCCTATCCATCCTCGGAGACCCAGGGGCAGTTAGTTAACGACGGGCCGTCTCCGAGGATGCGTCCTAACTTGCACGTGCTAGTTTTAAGGACTGTAGATCTGATGGCATTCATTCCATGCTGCAGTTACAGAATCCAGCTATAGATATTTCATGTCAATCTTCATCATCATATCTATAGTATGTCTAAAGCATATGCATGGACTGAAGAGATTACTGCTGCCAATATAAAGCCCCGACCAAACTATCAAACAATGGATTTGAATTGACCTGCAAAGCATTCATTGCATCGGATGAAAGCTTATCACAACAACAACACTGAAGATTCTTTATTTTACACTATTCGCAATTGAATACAGAGAATCACGACATCAACATGTGACGACACTATACTTAACTTTGCCTTCTTGTATGAGCTATCTTATCCACAACATGGAAGGACATTCTATACACTGAAACATGTGACGTCACTAAACTTAACTTTGCCTTCTTGTATGAGCTATCTTATCCACAACATGGAAAGACATTCTATACAATGAAACGTAACTGATGGTTATCAAACTTCAGTTTGCAATGTTATGAAATGCAGCCGCTGAAACGCGTTCTTTATGCTAGGGTTCGTTATTTTTTAATGTTAGATTTCATTAAAGCTTAACTTTTAAAAGTTTTTGTTTGAAGTTTCGCCATTAATGGGCCCTTTGCAGAAATGCAATCACGTGGTTGTACTGGATGGCAAAAAAATCTGACTTCATTTATTTATTATCTAAACCTGTTTGTAAATGTAATTTTCCACCTCCAATCGATCTTTCTAAAACAGCGTTTTTAAAGATAGCTTGCCCTCCAGCATTTCCCATAGAGATCACGAGCTCAATTCATTTGTTAACGAAGTATTATACCAGCACGTGAATGTAAGTAAACCTGCAAAAGGCCTATTTCTATGCTGCTGAGAGACCAGTTAAATAATATGATTCTTTAATATATACCACATAAGTGAATAGTGCTTTTCGTGCACTCTGATTGGCTACTGAAACTCGGAAGATCCAGCACTATTCAATAATTTCGGTCTCGCGCGCTAATAATTCAGTCGTTAATGGTTTTGGACTAAAACAGTTATGTCCCTCAGTGTCGGTGACTAGCGCTTCTCGGCTCAGTAAATATCCACCATTAGTGTATACCAACTCGGTAACCTTGGTAGATCGAGCAATCTGATTGGTTCGCATTCCTTGGATAATTAGTAAATAACCCCTTCAGGCAGCTGGTATATCGGCGGAGATACACGGTGCTTAATCATTACTGTTGAGCCAGCATTTGTCATCTGAATGGTAGGAACCGGAATACAGTTTATTCACATATGTATATAGGTTGATTGTGTTCAACACTAACTCCAATCGCAATTATTGTTTTACACTGTACAGGGCCGTAGCTAGAGTTCCATACATACATACATATATGGGTTTTATTTAGATCGTGTACAAACGTTGTACATTGATTGTTTGCTCCAAATAACGTTAGTGTTACCATAATTTAAAAAGATAATTTTACAATGATTTACATTTGACTTTATAACGGTAATTTTACAAATTCTATCAGAGATAACTATATGTTAAATTATATTATCGGACGTCTCCTCTCTTCTTTTAAAACAATCGTAAACATATTTATAATTAGCTGATGCCTTTTGGAGTATTTTTTGTGGGTTTATCAGTGCGAGAAACAATTGTTTCTCTGTCATTGTCTCAGTTTTTTTTTGGCAAGTCTAAATGTTGAAAATAATTTTTCCCTTAGCTTATTATAAATTGGGCATTTTATCAAGAAGTGCATTTCGTCTTCGATATCTTTTTGACATTTTAAACAGATTCGTTCTTCCAGTTTTTTGTATGGCCTTGCGTGTCTGCCTTTTTCTATTGCTTGGTTGTGATTACTAATTCTTAGTCTAGTTAGGGCCAATATGTGTTTCAGATTTTTAACTTCTGTAAGGTAATTCTCATATGTATACGTTGTTTTAAATAAGCGGTGTGTTCTTAATTTATTTCGCTGTTGGGATCTTTTCCTATCATCATTATACACTTCGCTTAGCCAGTGTTGGAATCATTATCTCTTAGTCTCTGTTTGATGTGCTTAAGCCATACTTGAGTAATATTGTCTTGATCATACCAAAGATTTCCAAAGCCGCAATGAGATAATATTTCTTTGACTTTCTTACTCCAGTACGCTTTCTTATTTTCGTTTTTTGTTTCATGATAGATACAGTACGATAATTTTTGAACGTTATCTAGATCAACAAGTTTTATCCATAATTTTATGGATCTATGTTTTGCATCCACATTTAGGGGACTGCACGACACGCGTTATTGCTTGCGTATTTTCCGGCTCCAAGTAACATCTTGCAAAATTTGATGTGAGCAACCTCCAAATTGTCTCTGTTTGAAATTTCTGATTGGTCTGCACCCCATATTTCACTTCCATCGTAGTTAATAGATAACTATGCTTCCATAGTGGATTATAGGTTTCACTAATGTATCAAAAAGTAACATTGTAAGTTTGAGATTTGTTCTAAAAAAACGTCCCATTTCTTTTCTGAGTTTATAAAATGCTTTCAGAGCAGTCTTTTTTAACTTTTCTCTGGCTAAGTTGAAGTTACCGTACGTAGTAAAATAGAGGCCAAGATATTTACAAGTTCTTGCATTTTCTAATTCCTTATCTTTATAGTAAAAGCAGTAATTGTTCATTCTTTAGCCGTTATTGTTAAAAATAAGCACTTTGGTTTTCTCGAGGTTCACATCTATTTGAAATTTATTACAAAAGTTCTCTAGTTTGTTTAAGTAATTTTGTAAACCAACAGCACTTTTTGACATAATAACTAAGTCATCTGCATATAAAAGGCAACTTAGTGGTGTCCAATACTATCTTGTATTAGATTTTCTTCTAGTACCGGCTGTGATATCATTATTATTTGCGTCATTTAACGGTTCAAGAAGTTCGTGTAAATAGAGATTAAACAGAGCGGGGGATAACATGCACCCTTGCTTGACGCCTGTATAACATCTAAAGGCGGGTGTTACCTTATTGTCTAGTTTAACTACTGAAGAATCATGGGAATACATCGAATTGATAACATGTAGATAGAAGCGTCCGTTCACTCCGGTTTTCTTTAATTTGTCAATCTCTTGGAATGCTATCGAACGCTTTTTTGAAATCAACAAAACATGTAAAGAGGAGATTACTTTAATTTTCTTTTTAGGTTTAATTTTTACATATTTGTCGATCATTGTTTTCAGGATAAATATATTATCGGTCGTACTAAAAATTTTCCGAAATCCACCTTGTTCGCGTTTCAGAATTCCTTTCTCGTTAAGGTAGTTGTATAATCTTCCGTTTAAAATTGATGTAAACAATTTAACGAGAGAAGACAGGAGCGTGATTCCTCTATAGTTATCCATATTAGATTAGTCTCCTTTTTTGTGTATAGGGACTATACACAAAGCCTAGCTTTTCGGGTATTTATCTGAGTTAAGTATCGCATTGAATAACTTTTTCAGCGGTACTTTTAATTGTTCTTTTCCATATTTCAGTATCTCATTTAGTATATTGTCTTTTCCCGGAGCTTTTTTATATTTTAGCCCGTTGATTGCATTGATTATCTCTTCCTCACTTATTTCGTCGTCTAATGGGCCGGTAACATTTTCCGCATCTTCCTCTGTATTCTCCGTTGCACCTGCTGGTTCTTGCTCATTCGTATCTCTCTTGCCGTTTGGCTCTTTAAAGTAATCAAAACATTGTTTTATTCCTATTGATTGGTTTGGGTTTTTCTTCTTCGATAAGTCAAAAATATGTTTTAGTTGTTTCCAAGTATCCCGGGATTTCGTAAAATCTATATTTTCTAGTTTATTTCTGTTGTGTTAATTGTTCTTCCTCCTGCATAGTTTCCGGAAGGGTTTTTTTCTTTATTTGTAAGCTCCTCTTTAATTCGGAGTTCTGTGGTTCGCGACAAATCCTTTTTCCCAAAAATTCGAGATTTTGCCTTTTGGTTTGGCATTCTAGGTCGAACCACATTTTGTTTTCACCAGAACTTTTTTTGTATTGCTGTTTTGGTTGCATAACTCTGCTTGCTTACTGATATCTTGAAGAATATTCGTAAAATTTCCTACCAGTTTTTCTTTATAATCCGTTCCAGCTGTGCAATTATTAAATATTTCCTCAAATTCGTCCTTCGTATTCTCGCACTCCAGGAGTGCTGGTATTTTTACTTTGGCTTCTTCCTTCCAGATTATATTTATATGTTGCCTTACTTCTAAGTTATCCTCAGCGCTTTGATCTGCTTTATTTTTTATTTCGATTGCGTATGATAATTGGCAGTGATTGGACATATGTGGTTTTAACGGATGTATTTTAAAATATTGAACATTATCAAGTAGATTTGATTGGCCAATTACGTAGTCCACAACGCTACTTCCATTATACGTAAAACATGTTTTTTACCTAAGTGATCTCTCATGACTCTTCCGTTAAATATTCTCAGATTATGTGCTGTGCAGAGTTCGATCAGCAGTTTCCCTCGTTTACCTGACGTGCTTTGGTCCTCGGATTGCCTTTTATATAGACTGTGAACAGTCCCTCCTTTTCCCTCCATTGATAGTAATTTGCGAGCGGGGAGCGAAGAGAATTGCGAGCGGAGCGATTCTCTTCGCTCCCCGCTCGCAAATTACTATCAATGGAGGGAAAAGGAGGGACTGTTCACAGTCTACCTTTTATATGGTATGTCTGACTGATAGTCTTCTGGTAAATTTCAGTAGAAATTATCCGTCGTCATTCAAAATAAAGTCCTGTATTTCTCCCGTACGGGCATTAAAATCTCCCTGTATAATGATATCGACTTTCTGTGAGAACTCGAGAATTTCGTTATCTAGCTCGTTCATAAAATCTTCATCGTTGGCTTACAGTTGTTCATAATTAGTTGGGCTAAAATATACTGTTCCGATATAGATGTCCTTTTGAATTGAGAAATATTTTTGGTCTATCTTACACCGAATAATATGTTTACCTGCTGTTGGTATGTATGATACACCTCTGTATATCCGTTTGTTTATATAAACGGCAACTGAAGGGCGCCAACGTTTCTGTTTCCAGATTTGTCGCGGCATTTAATAAAGTGATTAAATGCGTCCATTGATAGATCTGACTCAACTATGCCAATTATATCATGATGTTCAAAGAACTTTGTACTTTGTTTTATTTTGTTGCCGAGTTCCTTGTGTTGAAAACCATGAATATTCCAAACGCCGATGCGTAGGAATCCTGTCATTTTGATTTGGTTTGAGTGTGTTCGCTTTATGAACGTGAAGAGCCGAAATTATTACCGTTGTCTCTTAACCATTTTGTAAGAACGTTTAATGCATGTTCGATTTGAGGTTTGGAGGTGATGGTCTCTTGTTGATTATTAATATGCTGATTGTGTCTAGTTTGATCATAATGTTCTCTAGGGTTCCTATATCTAGTGTCTGAAGGATTTCTATAGTCTAAAGATCTTTCATCTTGGAAGAGATGATTCTCCCCGTGGTTTTCCCACCAGCGTTGTGTACCACTCTCTTCTCGTCTGTTCTGTGTGATTCTTTGATAAGCTGTTCTGTGCTGTGGTAACTTTTGTCTTAGATTATATCTTGCTTGAGATCGACGAAATCCCATTTTTGCTTTAAGGTTAGCTACCAGCTTTCTTGTTCCTATATTATTGTTCAAATGTAACTCATCGTAATACACATCATCGTTTATGAACCCATTGGGACTTAAAGTGACAAAACTGTTGTCTACAAAAAAAAAAACATTGTCAAGAGGTGTGCATAGATTTAGAAGTTCATCATTGATTTCCTTTGTTATGCAATTTTTTTGTTTCGTCTCTTGCATGGTAAATTATTCCCGATACCGTTATGTTTGGCCATTTCTGCCGGAAAGTATCGATTATGTTACCTATGTTCTGGGAACCATATTTCATCTACTGGTTTTCTGTAAATATCGTTAGTCCCAGTGTGGACTACGATGTGTTCGTATTGTAATGGTCATTCATTATTCGAATATGTTCAAGTAGTTCATCACTTCCCCCAGGAATGTATTGCTTGTTTGCATATCTGTTCGGTGCAAATTTTCTCTGGAGGACTCCTCTGAGCATGGAGTCTGATAATATCAGAATTGGGCCCTGTTCCGACCTAGATTCTGTACTGGTTCTGTTTCCTTGGTTTCTGGCTAGTTTCTTCTGTTTGTTCTAAGATGGTCTTGCCTTCGATTTGGCCACTGTTGGGCATTGTTTTCTGTGTCAGTTTCCGTCTGCCGATTTTGTCTTAACTGTGAATTAGACATAGCTGTCGGTTCGAATATATCTGGCGGGTTTGCTTGCGTCTCCTGGGTTTCATCTAATACTTGATATTGATTCTCGACTTCTACATTGTATACTGTGTCCGCTAAGCCATTGCTGCCATCCGGTGTCAGGGATCCTGCGTCCTGATTATCGTCGGTACTGTCGGTAGGGGTTTCGGTTAGTATTTCTATGTTGTGTTCAAGTTGAAAACTTGTCCATAGTTTTAGCTGTTTCATTTCTTCAAGGTTCGATTTTAAAAGTTCTTCTTGGTGTGACAGTTTCTTTTTTAGCTTCTTAATTTCTGCTTTAATCCCTGTATACTAAGTTGTGTGAGGTGTTGTTCGAGTTTCTCGCTGAAATCTTTTTGCTCCTGGACAATATTAAGTAGAGTTTCATATCGACTATCATGGCCATTGTCGATTTCATCAGCTCCACTTTTCTTGTTCTTTCTTCTGGGTGATTTCGGTACTTCGATTGTCGCGGCCTCTGTATCGCTGGTAACAGGCTCAATTTCGTTCTCGTCATCTAAGTTTAGCAGTTGTAGCGTCTTTTCGAGCTCCTTTTCTGTCTTATCTCCGTTCTTGTACTTTTTAAAGCATTTGCCTCCAGGTTGGTCTGTCGTCATTTTTTTGGCATTCTGTATAACTTTCTGTTATCCCAGCGGATTTATTCGTTCGCCAAAGGTAAAACATTCCGGTTAACTGGTCAAAGAGAACTCACATCATCATCCTTCATAAATCTCGAATTAAAGGTAGAACTGGTGGCCTTTCGCCGAGTTCCATGACAAACGAGGCAGCGTTATAAAGGTGGGGTGGGGTTATGTGGGGGTGGGAGGGGGAGGGGGGGGGGGGGGTGTTAGAAAGTGATTGGATTAGAAAGTGACGTGTGACGAATGCTCGCAAAATTAATTCAGTGATCTGCAGTTTTCGAAAACATGGCAGCTTTGCGAAGCGTTTTGACCTGAAAACTTTCAAATTTATATATGAAGTTGATGAACTATATATGAAGTTTTGAAAATCCAAAAACGCTGTGATAAAGTATTGATGAGTGAGGGAAATCGGGCTTTAGTCGTTTTTCGGCTTTTTAAAGAACAATTTGCATCCATAAAATAACGACTATTACGAGAAGGAACTATTTGTGGAACGTGAAGCTGGAGGATTGCCGTGAATTAATCCTACTACTTTGGCCTTGAAAAGTAGAGTTCTTGGAATTGCCATTGTGTAGAACTGCATTAGGACTTAAGAATGGTCATGTGGTAATTGAAGGAAAATGACTCAAAATTGTTGTGAGAATTTGTGGGTTGTACGAATCGACGGCGGAGGAGTAACGATGTTTATCTCCTTTATTTAAATCTGAACATTGGACAGATAGATTAAACAAGGTTAGAATTAAGTAGGAAATAGTGAAAGTATAGCACATTGAGTTGTGAATAGTTTCGTCCATTTTGTATAAATGTATAAAAACGAATCATGGCGTGTCAAATTGTTTTGTTTTCAATGACATCAATTGCATATTTTGTATACTTTTCAGCATTTATTGGAAGAGCATTTTGCACCAGTTATTTATATTTTCTAATCATGAAATTCTAATAAAAAAAAGTTCGTCAATATATTTTCCAACTGTGCGGATATCACTTGAAGGTATGGGATATCACTTCGAAACTGGGCAATATTACCCGACATCCGTTCAATGAAAGTGTACCACGTGACCCATTTTGACCAATGAGAGCACGCGAAAATTTATCGGTGGATTGTAATAACTGGTTATTTCATGGTTTTCTATGGAATACCGGCGAATATTTCACGAGAAATTTGTATTATTTGGAACCAAAATAATATGAATTTCGAGTGACATTTTCGCCGGTATTCCATAGAAAACCATGAAATAACCATATTATCCTATAAAAACAACTTTACGGGAAGATTTATCACGAAAACAAAGTAATTTCCCGGACGATGGACTGCGAATTTTCTCGTCGGAAAACAAAAGTTTCGAGTGGCAGGCGCGTCTGCAGACTAATTATGTATTCATAATCTTGAATTCATATATTGGCTGATAAAGAAAGGGCGCGAAATTTCCTGCATTTTGATTGGCCTGATCTAGCCATGAAATACCGCTCTGTATTTCATAGAAAAGCCATGAAATACCGCGCTGTATTGCACAGTAAACTTAGCTCTGATTGGCTGAAATATGATATTTATAGGATAATTACTGGTTATTTCATGGTTTTCTATGGAATACGGGCGAATATTTCACGAGAAATTTGTATTATTTAGTATACAACGAGCCTTTAGGCGAGTTGTATACCAAAATAATATGAATTTCGAGTTAAATTTTCGCCAGTATAACATAGAAAACCATGAAATAACCATATTATCCTATAAATAACAAATTTACAAAAAGATTTATCACGAAAACAAAGTAACTTACCGGACTATAGACTGCAAATTTTCTTGCCGGAAAACACAAATTTCGAGTGGCGACCGCGCACGTCTGCAGACTAATTATGTATTCAAAATGGTGAATTCTTATTGACTGATAAAGAAATGGCGCGAAATTTCCTGCATTTATATTGGCCTTGACCTAGCCATGAAATACCGCTCTGCATTTCATAGAAAAACCATGAAATACCGCCCTGTATTTCATAGTAAAGCTGAGCTCCGATTGGCTGAAATATAATATTTATAGGATAATGAGCCATATTCACCTCCGAAACATGGGATAATGTTGGCAATTTTGTTTCAGCATAAAACTCGAGGCTTGTCAGTGCTTCAGACCGGAAAGTTTAAAGACATTCTTATGACAATGCTAATTCATAAGATGCAGGAAACTTGTACTTGAAAACATTTTGAACTGTTTTACATTTTATTTCAGTAGATAATTGTCAATTTGTTTTTACAAATAAATTATTAACCGTACGTACTAGATTTCGGCTTGTCTGTCAGTGTTAATTGACTTACTCTGAGAACAGAAATAAACCTACATCAATATATGACTCAAAGACGGAAAAACTGAGTAAATGTCTTTGAAAGTTGCACTTAGTAAAAAGAAAATGATAACCCATCTTCTTCGTGTCCGCCTTCGCGTTCAGGTACTCAGCCAGTAAAGCTCTTTGCCTACGCAAATTTCCCTTTCGTAAATGGTCGATGCCATTCATAACAGTCGACGCCATTTTACAGAACATTAGATGCCACTTGTAACAGTCGATGCCTTTTCTGCCCTTGAAGCGACACTTTTAGAACGTACACTAATCATTACTATTGTATTGTATGTATTGTTACAAATGGCATCGACTGTTACAAATGGCATCGACTGGTCTCTAAAATGGCATCGACTGTTACAAATGGCATCGACTTTTTTTTTATTGTAAACATTTCTAATTACTAAATTACATTACACAAAATTTATACGACAAAGAGACAAAGAAAAAAAAGAAAAAAAGAGAAAAGAAAATACTCTAAGCCAGCTATTCCTATTCAGAAAAATGTCTAATTGCAATTAACAGTTTTTCCCATTTCTTAAGGTGTTCCAGGGTTTTGTTCCTTGATTTTGCTACGTTGGATTCAATTTTCTCAAAATACACTAAAGAGTTTATAAATAGAGCTAATGTAGGGATTTTTCTTTTCTCTCTTGCTTTATATAAAGCTAATTTATACATTAAGATAATAAAGTTTTGTGGCTGTTCGTTTACCCCTAATATGATATTTACAAGATTCGATGGTGGTAGATTTATATCGTGCTTTCCTAACCAAGTTCGTAATTCAAAATATAAATTTTTGGCCTCTATACATTCTACAAATAAATGATCTATTGTTTCTTGGTTAATTAAACAAAAAGAGCAACGTGAACACTCAATTAATTTAAAACGAAATAAATTAAAATTAAGATAAAGGCAGTTGTTCAAAATTCTATATTGAAAATATCGTGAATAAGAATCAATCGTTGTTGAATATATACGCCTATAAATCTCTTCCCAACTTAATGGGCTCTCAGGCTTTAATCGATTTATAATATTTATTTGGGAGGTAGGTGACTTAAACTTCGCACCAATTAAACATTTGTAAATTTCTTTTGAGTTCTCAACATTTTCTATATCAAACGACTTTTGCCCAAGTTTTAAGTATTTTTTTCCTATATCTATAGTACCCTCTATTACCTATATTTTTGACTACTTCTTTCCATTTTCTTGGTATGGAGTGTACTAAACCTGCCCAATGAAAGAAATCCTTAGCTTGGAGGCCTTTCCTCTCTACCATTTCCCATTTAAATTCACCAGATTCATTCAATAGGTCTACTATTCTATTAATATTGAGTTGCGAAAAAGTCTTAAAAAAGACTGATTTATTATCAATTTTAATATATCTATTATTCCATAAAGATTATTGCAAAATATCAGAAATATCTATTACTTCTACCCTAGCAAACTCCGCCCAACATCTTAATACACTTTTGTAAAAATCAGGGATATACTTTGGAATTCGTTCTTTTTCAAAATTTTGATCTATTGCTAATATACCCCCAATTTGATTTAAAAACATTAAGGGCAAGAATTTCCTGCATCGACTGTTCTGTAAAATGGCATCGACTGTTATGAATGGCATCGACCGTTTACGAAAGGGAAATTAGCTTCGCCTACGGTATTCACAGTCACAGTAATTTCGTAAATCCTGACCGCCGAATTGCTCTTCCGTCCTTTATTCCAAGTGCTATTAATTCCAGATACCACTTAATGACTTAGACTAAGCATCCACAAGAACTTTCCATTGAAGAAAACTCGAATTTTCGACACAATCCTGTCAACACATGGCATGCCTTGATTTCGGGTGGCTTGTTTACAATTTTGCCCACTTAGTTCTCACCTCAAATTAAGTAAACCTCGGGTGTTACACAGTAACCAGTTAAACATTTGAGTGATTGGTCTTTGGCCTCGAGTATTGGTAAAAGAACTTTGACAAGTTTTACGGCACTTTTAGAACTGTAAGCACTTCAAGCTCGTGTTCTTTGCCTTGCCTTTTCCTTGAACAGAATGACCTGAGTCGAGTTTGTCGTAACAGGCGCGTGCGTGAACTTTGTCACGTTTCGCAATAACGCGGTAATGTTTTCAACAATCTGTTAATAGTATTTTTTATGGCTATAATTTTGAGGATACCTCATTGGTACATACTAAAACAATAATTTTCTTCAATCTCAGTGAATAGTGGCTTTTAGAATATTTACCTCAATTTCAGAGGATAATAGTTAACTAGTCACCTCCACTTCGTGGAATAATTGTTCATTATTTTTCAACAGACTCAACGAATAAACAGAAATGGACTTCGGGAAACTTGAGACAACTAGTGAGTGGTTTGCAAAATGCGATTCGTCAAGCGACCTATCAATCATACTCAGTGTCTCATGGGATTACGCGGAAAGCAGCAATACGAAACACACCACTCATCAACTAATAGAACTATACAAAGTATGTCATGAGATGGCTTCCTTCTTGAAATTAACACTGACTGAGATAATAGTCTGTGAAGCAATTGCTAAGCGTTACTACGCAATTGCACGATTTAATGATGCACTTCATTATTTTATGGAATGCATGCGTATATGCGAGGAAACATGTGACGAAACATTGATGGGAGCTTCGTACGCCAACATTGGGGTCGTGCATCAATCACTAGGGCAATATCAGGAGGCAATGCAATATCACAGGAAGGACTTGCATATATGCCAAGAAATAGGTGACGTAGCAGGGGAAGGAAGATCGTATAGCAACATCGGTATTGCGCATCACTCACTAGGTCAATATAAAGAGGCAATGGAATATCACAAGAAACACTTGCGTGTATGCCAAAAAATAGGTGACGTAGCAGGGGAGGGAACGTCGTATTGCAACATTGGAAACGTGTATCGATCACTAGGTCATTATAAGGAGGCAATGGAATATCACAAGAAACACTTGCGTATATGCCAAGAAACAGGTGACGTAGCAGGGAAAGGACGTTCATATTGCAACATTGGAAACGTGTATCAATCACTAGGACAATATCAGGAGGCAATGGAATATCACAAGAAAGACTTGCATATATGCCACGAAATAGATGATGTAACAGGGGAGGGAAGAGCGTATTGCAACATTGGTAATGCGTATCAATCAATAGGTCAATATCAGGAGGCAGTTGAATATCATAAGGAACACTTGCGTATATGCCAAGAATCAGGTGATGTAGCAGGGGAGGGAACTTCGTATAGCAACATTGGTAACGTGTATCAATCTCGAGGGCAATATGAGAACGCAATGGAATATCACAAGAAACATTTGCGTATATGCCAAGAAACAGGTGATATAGGAGGGGAAGGACGTTCGTATTGCAACATTGGAAACGTGTATCAATCACTAGGGCAATATCAGGAGGCAATGAAAAATTTCAAGAAAGATTTGCGCATATGCCAAGAAACTGGTGATGTAGGAGGGGAAGGACGTTCGTATTGCAATATTGGAAACATGTATCAATCACTAGGTCATCATAAGGAGGCAATGGAATATGACAAGAAACACTTGCGGATATGCCAAGAAACAGGTGACATAGCAGGGGAGGGAACATCCTATGGCAACACTGGTGTCATGTATGAATCACTAGGGAAATACAAGGAGGCGATGGAATTTCACAAGAAACACTTGAGTATATGCCAAAAAACAAGTGACGTAGTAGGGCAGGGAAGGTCGTATTGCAACATGGGTAACGTGTATCAATCACTAGGTCAATATGAGGAGGCAATGGAATATTTCAAGAAAGGCTTGAGTATGTATCAAGAAACAGGCGACGTAGCGAAAGAGGGAAGGTCATATTGGAGAATTGGTAACTTGTGTTTTTGGGATGGTGATATACAGGGGGCAGAACGTCATTTGAAAGAAAGTCTTCGTTGTTTCGAAGTAGTATTCAAATTACTCTACAAGCAGGATGACTACAAAGTTTCCGTTGTTGATACTTATATAGAGGCATATAACTTGCTGACAGATGTATTAATTTCGTCTGGAAAGAAAGAAGAAGCTCTTCTGGTGTCTGAACGAGGACGCTCACAAGCACTGAATGACAAGATCACGAGGAAATATGGATTACAGAACGGAACTATGGATTACAGAGAGGATAGCAGTGAACTACCCATCAAGGACATCAGCTCTTTGGTTAGTAGCAGCAATTCCTCCTTCCTTTTTCTTTCCACATCGAGGAAGAAAGTATCTATCTTCATGATAGAACAGGGAAAGGAATTGCACTTCAAAGAAAGAGAGGATATCTGTTTTGCATTATGTGGCAACAGTGATTGCTCAAGTATAACATTGCCCGAGACATTAGTATGGTATGTTATCAAAATTATAGAAGATGCGAATAAATACATCACCACCAATCCGATGAACGTATGTGAGGACAGGTCGATGAATCAAGATCAGGATATGCATCACGATCAGCAGTTAGCTTGGGGAGATCCACTTACTGCGGATAAAGTAGCAAGTGCTACCACGACTAGGGAACAAATAGCTGAAGAGAATGCCACCACAAGAATATCAAGTTACAGACGGGAGCCGACAGAGCACAGTGAAAGCGACAGTGCAATAATTGAACCCCAAATTGAGCAATCGCAGGCAAAACAGAGTGAGCCAGTCTGTGGCACAACAATAGCTATGAGCAAACATGAAGGATACAATAAATTTGCATTGCCCAGCGGTGAGACATTTCCTGAAGAACCCAATGGTATATCAGGTGGAAACTCGACTGCCACCAGACAGCAAGATGATGACCACAAAGGCGATGATCTCTTTAACGATCTGTATCAAGTTTTGATTGCTCCAGTTCAGGAAGCACTCACTAAACCTGAGATTGTAATCATTCCAGATGGCCCGTTATTCTTTGTGCCATTTGCAGCACTGAAGGAGAAAGGCCAGCCATTTCTGTCAGAAACCAAGCGTATTCGAATCGGTCCGTCACTCACAACTTTAAAACTACTTAAGGAATGTCCTGCTGAAAAGCATTGCAAGAAAGGTGCTCTGATAATTGGTGGCCCAATTGCTGGAGAAGTCATGTTTAGAGGAGAGAAGAAAGAGTTCAGTGACTTGCCATATGCGAGGCAGGAGGCAAGCATGATCGGAGCCATATTAGGTGGTGAAAGACCATTGATAGGGGCTAAAGCAACAAAGAACGAAGTCATAAGAAACTTGCAGGAAGGTGTGGCTATAATCCACATTGCCACCCACGGCAACGCAGCAACTGGTGAACTTCTTCTCGCTCCAGGACCATGCGTTCATAAAGAGATCCCTGATGAGGAGGACTACATGCTGACGATCAAGGAGATCTGTTCGAGTGGAATCAATCCACAGTTAGTAGTCCTTAGCTGCTGTCACAGCGGACTAGGTAAAGTCAAAGCGGAGGGAGTTGTAGGCTTGACACGAGCTTTCCTTGCTGCAGGAGCCCGTTCAGTATTGGCGTCATTGTGGGCTGTGAACGATAAGGCAACTTCTTACTTCATGTGGCATTTCTATCAACACTTGAAGAGTGGAGAGAGTGCATGTGCAAGTCTTCAGCATGCTATGAAAGAGATGAGGAAGACTCGTGAATTGAGTCACCCGTATTACTGGGCGCCATTCTTTATCGTTGGTGATGACATCAGAATTACTACGGAAGGTAAATTATATGCTAAAATAAGGTTTCTACTTGCAATTAGCATTATGGACCAGGAAAAACATAGAACCTCCTTAGACTATATAAACCTATTTCAAAAAAGGTTGTCTCGAGTATGCATTCATGATCAAGACCAATGCCAAAAAGGGTTGAGAAAAAGTGAATTTGTAGCTCATATTGTTATTGAACTGAATACTTATAACAGACACGTGCACTAAACATGCACTACATTAAATTGACACATTTCTGCAATTTCTGCATGCAGAAATGTGTTGATTTTACATTTCTGCGCAATGCAATATGCACGACATAACCTTTTTGAAATAGTGCATATGTTGCAGGTAAAAATTAACAGTCAGGTTAATTTTGTTTTCAACTTAGGTTATTTTGGTTCAACCTAGGTTATGTTGGTTCAACCTACATGTAGGTTATTGTTTAATTTTTCTGTATTAAGGTATCATAATACAAAAGCTTCTCCAGTAATAATAAAAAAACACCCTAACCATTGAGTAAAAACGACGAGGCTTTAGGGTTTATTTGTGGATAAAGTTCACAGGGAAATAAGAAGCGAAAATAAAAGAGAAATTGTTTTCTAATTAATATGGGATTTGAACCCGTCATCTTGACACCTAGATTGAACAAATTGAAAATAAACTAGGTTGAAAACAAAATAAACTGGGTTGAACCAAAACAAACTAGGTTTAAAACAAAATAAACTAGTTTGGAAAAAAAATTAACTAGGTTGAACCAAAATAACCTAGTTTGGACAAAAATAAACTAGGTTGGACCAAAATAACCCAGTTTGGACAAAAATAAACTAGGTTGAACCAAAATAACCTGTGTGGACAAATTTAACCTGAAGTTTTTTTAAACTACAACATATCCATGTATACGGTATAGTATATAAAGCTGACGATTAGTACAGAATGAAATCCTGTAAGTTATAGTATTTGTATTCTCATATTTTGTTAATGCAGAATGCAGTCCCTATGGCCGAGAAAGAGTTTCAGTCGTTTTAATCTAATTCTTCTGATACAAATACTTAATGCGATATTAATGTTGCAATTTAATGTTAGTCGTCAGAGTGATTTTATTTAACCCGTGAAACAAAATCTATTAGTCAGTATCTAACAAACATATATGCAAATCAAAACAAAATGAATTTGGGTCTAACAGTAATAGTGTCTGTTTGTCTATTGCCTATGTCACAGGTTTAGTAAAATCCCTATCTGTATACTTTCTTCTTATTGGATATTTCAATGTTAAGGTCTAAAACGATTGGGGATTTCTTGTGAACATATTCAGTGACATAATTCATGGTGCAAAACGTGCTATGTTGTTACGTTATGTAATCCGGTGGTGGTATGACATTGAGTGTGTAATATATGCTTCATGTTTCGTATCTCGGGTTGTCATATCGTATTTGTTTCGTTATTTATTTTTCTATCAGATTGATGTGCGATCTCACTGACGTTGCCCGTGTTGAGGATGATCTTGTGTGAAGTATTGAACAGTCTACTGAAGACAGACAATCAAAGGATAAGACAGTGGAAACCTCATCAACATAGAACACTCTAAAGAAAGCTCGCGCCAAATGGGTGAGACTGGAAGGTTTTTCCGAAATGTTTGGCCCATTAAATGGAAATACTAGACGATATGGAGCAATGATTAAAAGACATTTGCGGCATGAATTCTGCAATTAACTAAAACAGGTAAACTGGTACTTTTGATTAAGTGTATGGGGTAGGATTCTAGGAGGAAACACAACATGTTTTAATGTCTTCCTTTGGCTTATAATTAACGATTATTTCCGAAGTGAAGGTGACTATGGATGGATATTTACTGAGCGGCGAGGTAAATATCCATCGCTACTCATCGACACTGAGCGGAATAATATACCTAGTCAGATTGCCTGTTCAGACCACGTGATAGTTTCCCAGAGGATTCAGTGCTTTGTTTTCCAATTATAGAAAATGATAATTTCCTCTTGGGATACAGAAAAACTAAAAACATTACTCAAGGGAAAAGTCACGTGGTCTGAAATGGGACAACAAACAGGCAAGCTGACTAGGTATATTTTTGTGTTCGAGAGTGTGTTGGGCTCCCTGTGTCTTTCCAGGCGGAAGATATAAAAAAAAATTGGTAAAAGTCCGCACTTTTTGCTAGCCATTTTAATAAACTAGAAGTAATCATAGTTTAGTAAAGTGCGTTCGTCATTATTTTCTGTATGAGAAATGTTTGGGCTTCCTATGGTAACACCATACACTCCCTTCTGAGACTGAACGATTGCTGAAGTGATCTGGACTACACTGTCAGACTGAGTCTATTGTGGGTGTAAAATAGCCTGGTCAAAGAATACCTTTAAATCATGTGGAAAGTTTTGAATGTCTTGAACGTTATAAGTTAGACAAGTAGGTCATCAAATGGCTGAGATAAATGGATTGTAACATTGAGTATGTAAGTTATCAGTTGCATTGCTAAACAAACAAAATAAACAAGCCATATATTTTTGTATTTTGTTAATAAAATGTAATAAGTTTAATGGGAAAATGAGGAACACTTTGACAAATTCAGCAGATGCACATGTATAATGTAGTTTGTACATTGATAGTGTACCCATGGACTGAGCCCATATCAGATCCGTATCAAACTGTAGTTATCTATATGTGCAATATGAAATAATTGCTTTATAAATGCTGCCTCGTCTGTCATGGAACTCTAGCTACGGCCCTGGTACAGTGTAAAACAATAATTTCGATTGGAGTTAGTGTTGAACACAATCAACCCTCATCCTCGGAGACCCGTTAGTGAACGACGGGCAGAAAACGGACGGAGGGGGAGGGGAGAAGGAAAAGGGGACACTTGGATTAATACACGCACGAGCAACTGCGTGACATTCAAACGTCAACGAAGCTCAATAACACTGCGAATAATTATATACGGCTGATTTGATTTGAATTTTTGAAAAGGTTTTACAAATAGAAAGCTGAGTGAGAAAGATGGAATAGAACATAACGAGCCATAGATCATCGGAAGTTCGGAAATGCGTGCGGGCCGGTTGCTATGAAGTGACGTCATAGTCGTGGCAAATATCAGTGATCATTATTGTGATTTGCGGTTTTCGCTTGATCGCTTTGGTAATTACTTTATGTCAGCAAAGGATTGATTATACACAAAACACGTTTAAGGATTTTCGATCTTGCGGATCCTGCGTTATTTCAGGGGCTGTACTTCAGTGCCAGTGGCATTTTGACATGAGCGGGAAATACAGTATTATGAAATTAAGGTAAAGGATTGCTTCGCAAACTGGACTCGTGCTTCGACTTATGGACGTATCCGCTTTGCGCCGTGTTTTTTCTCGCTGAATCGAGCGGCAAATTCTCCGCAGCACTGGCATCTGATCTGAATTCGGAAATTTGCGGCGTGAAATTTGTAAGTTCCTGTCATAGAGCCTGGTTGCACGATCCCTTCGCAGTTTTCTTCGCCACTACCCGACAGTGTCCAAATAGAAAATAGCGGGATTTGGGATTTGGATGAATGACTGCAGGATTGTCGATGGAAAGGTGGGTATCTCACTACGACATTCGGCGTTTTGGCAGCAATTATGCGCCAAAATCAGAACAATTTCATCTTAGAGAATTATCAGTGGCTAATAAACAATTGAAAAGAACAAACCACTCGCAATCGCTTCTCGGTCAGGACGAAACACCAACCCCGCCAGCCTCTTACGAGGAGATCCAAAGCTTAAAAGTGTCTCTGGCGAGAGCAAACGAAGAAATTACATCCCTGAAAACAGAACGAAGGAAATCGAGTAACGAACACGTATGTATATATAAAGTAGAAGGAAATTATATGGGTGCGAAAATGACGGGAAGTCCCCCAAAGTTCAAGGTCTAGAAGAGCTTCAAAGGCACACATTTGGAGCATGATCAGCGATATTTCTGGTGTCCAGAATTCTGATGTGCAGTCAATGCTAAACCAAATCGCCGAAGAAGTGACCAAGAATAAAGGGGAAAGTAAAGCATCTGACGTGATGCTTGGGGAAAGTGATCCAAAATATATACAGTCCCAAGTTGAAGTCTGAAGTGTGAACACAAGCTGAAAAGAGATATGCGAAACAAAATTTATTTTTTGAGTTGTTCGGTATCCCAGCTGGTTTACCCAGGTTGAAGTCCATGGCACTACAGTATGCCTGAGCACTTCGGGATATTGAACACAAACTCAAAAGAGATACATGGCACTACAGTATGCCTGAGCACTTCGGGATATTGAACACAAGCTCAAAAGAGATATCCGAAACAAAATATATTTTTTGAGTTGTTCGGTATCCCAGCTGGTTTACCCAGGTTGAAGTCCGTGGCACCACAATATGCCTGAGCACTTCGGGATATTGAACATAAGCCCAAAAGAGATATGCCAAACAAAATATATTTTTTGAGTTGTTCGGTATCCCAGCTGGTTTACCCAGGTTGAAGTCCATGGCACCACAATATGCCTGAGCACGTCGGGATATTGAACACAAGCCCAAAAGCGATATGCCAAACAAAATCTATTTGTTGAGTTGTTCGGTATCCCAGCTGGTTTACCCAGGTTGAAGTCCATGGTACAACAATATGCCTGAGCACTTCGGGATATTGAACACAAGCCCAAAAGAGATATGCCAAACAAAATCTATTTGTTGAGTTGTTCGGTATCCCAGCTGGTTTACCCAGGTTGAAGTCCATGGCACCACAATATGCCTGAGCACTTCGGGATATTGAGCACAAGCTTAAAAGAGATGTACGCCCAAAAAAATGTTTTTTTGAGTTGTTCGGTATCCCAGCTGGTTTACCCAGGTTGAAGTCCATGGCACCACAATATGCCTGAGCACGTCGGGATATTGAACACAAGCCCAAAAGAGATATGCCAAACAAAATCTATTTTTTGAGTTGTTCGGTATCCCAGCGGGTTTACCCAGGTTGAAGTCCATGGCACTATAATATGCCTGAGCACTTCGGGATATTGAACACAAGCTCAAAAGAGATATGCGAAACAAAATTTATTTTTTGAGTTGTTCGGTATCCCAGCTGGTTTACCCAGGTTGAAGTCCATGGCACCACAATATGCCTGAGCACTTCGGGATATTGAACACAAGCCCAAAAGAGATATGCCAAACAAAATCTATTTTTTGAGTTGTTCGGTATCCCAGCTGGTTTACTCAGGTTGAAGTCCATGGCACCACAATATGCGTGAGCACTTCGGGATATTGAGCACAAGCCTAAAAGAGATGTACGCCAAACAAAATAGTTAGCCTACATACCAGTAGCCGTTACCCATCGCGAATGAGATCAAAACAACGTGAATTACCGGTCGCGAACTGCAGCTACCGACTACAAACAATTCGGGCTACGAATGACTAGATTTCGTGCACTACTATATACGGGTAGTCGACTGATGAAAAGTAAAATGCAAAAGTAGTTCTTTATCAGACATTGACACCTACGGATTATGATATCTAGGCGCTAAAGTAGGCACTTTAAGGTGACATGAGGCTGGACTTATTTAAATGGAATGCTCCTGCTTCCTAGAGTACCCCCTGGTGATAGGGGACCATTGGTCCCCTGTCACCAGGGGGTAGTTTGGTTGCTAAGAGTGTCTGGCTCGTTATGGCACAACGGCAGTGTGTTACGGGTATCAAGATACGCGTATCAGGCGTATCACTCGGTATAATTGTACATCGGGATTTTTTCAGTTTCAGTTTGAATAGAATTTACATTATTTACGTAAAAATAATAACAAGATATGCGTACGTATCATTCAGAATATTTGTATGGACATTTTTCACGGCTTAGTTGCAGAATACCTAGAGTTCCTAAGGAGAGGAATCGCTCACTTAATTAATTCATGAAATGACCATATAAACTAACATAAATTAGCAGTGGTTTTAAAATGTACAAATTTGAGAGCAATTGAGCAACGATGGTTGTTTAGTGTAGTGGTTGCGACGTTTGCCTTACGAGTAGGCGGGAGCAGTGTTCGAGTTCCAGAAAATCTCTTAAATTTTTTTTACATCACCATTTTCTTGAGAAGTAATTCTTGTGAACCCTAGCTCTAGGTGGGTAAGATCTTGTTTACTGACCGGTTAGGTTTTTTTTATTTTTCAGGGTAAGATTTTAGTTAGTTTATATAGTCATTTCAGGAGTACCAGTATCAGGGGTATCAGGCGTATCAGGCGTATCAGGCGTATCAGGCGTATCAGGCGTATCAGGCGTATCAGGCGTATCAGGCGTATCAGGCGTATCAGGTGCATCAGGTGCATCAGACGTATCAGACGTATCAGGCGTATCAGGTGTATCAGACGTATCACGTGTATCACTCGTATCATGTGTATCACTCGTATCACGTGTATCACTCGTATCATGTGTATCACTCATATTAGGAGTACCTGTATCAGGGGTATCACACGTATCAAGCGTATCAGGTGTATCAGACGTATCATGATCAGGTGTATCAGACGTGTCACGTTTATCGGTGTCAGGGGTGTCACGTTTATCGGACGTGTCAGGGGTGTCACGTTTATCGGTGTCACGGGTGTCACGTTTATCAGACGTGTCAGGGGTGTCCCGGGTGTCAGACGTGTCAGGGGTATCAGTATCATTGGTTGTGAGATTCGTTATTCGGAGGGGGTATTCTGCAGTTACTCCGAATAGAATACCTTCATGTGTCTGCAATACCTCCCGGCGTAGTCAGACTAACGATATCGAACGGAATTTCAATCGAACTCAATCCATCCACAAGGCTTTATAATAGTGGGAATCAAGACGTCTTCGATTCAAATTCAAAGAATTAATACGAAACCACTTGGACCACAAAAGTCAAAAGCTAGCCGTTACAAACAGCGACGGGTTCGCTAACTGTCGTCCCCAATCATTGCCATCGGGCAAAATAGTATACCTCCAAAGACATTCATACCTCAGCTGGTCAGATTCACCATACAGAAGCTCCAGCTTGCTGCTGTTGAAGGAAATGTTTCCCTCGACATTCAAGCAATAACAAGAGTAGCCGCTAAAAGTTTAGGCTCGGTTTCCAGCCGTGGGGGTTTCGGTGAGCCCGCGATCCTCTCCCCACTCACGGCTGGGCACGCGAGCTGAGGCATTATCGGTTTTTAGCCAATCAAAAACTAGGCTCGGTTTCAGCCGTTGGGGTGTCGTTTCTCCAAAGCCTCCCCCCAGGCCACTAACGGCTGAGCGCGCGGTCAACACACCATATCCGTGACGTCATCTAATTAACTTCAATATTATTCATTTATCTGCGTGTTGCGTAGGTTCGATTCCGCGTAAACTTTCAAAACACATTGGAATTTAATTCGACGTAAGTAAAGCTTTTATTTAATACCTGTTATTATTAGCTCTCATGTTCACAGTCCAAGTTTTCAAGGAAAGCCCGGCTATTGAGAAACCAAGCTACTTTATTTGTTACTCTTTAATATTTAAGTGCCGAACAAGACACTCGCTGACAGAAATAAAAGCCGAAATTTATACAGATGTTATCTCGGAACTCTGAGCTAGAGTCGAGTATTCCCGATTAGTACTTGTGTAGAGTATGTCTTGGAGACATAAATTGTACAAACTTAGTACATAGGACTTGAAGAATTGTAAAACTCATTTGATGCAGCGATTTTCAAGTGAATTGTGATTGCAGAGTTAAACGCGTAAACATGGCCTGCGTCAGACGTGATTTCCTCTCTTCTATAAACTCTTTTAATATGGACTCGTCAGTCGTCCGTCTTTTCTTCTCCGATAAAGGCAACACTAATTTTCTTTGAAGTAAGAATAGCCGGACATTGGTCTTGCATCGGTAAAGTTAAATGAGAAATGACTGAACATTACGAGCTTCGCGACCTTTGAGCTGACGGTTTCCCAAGTGACTTCCAGAGCCAGTGCGTTTACTGACAAAGTGTCTTCACCCGAAAACTAACTCTCTTACTGCTTCTTTGTTTGAATTCTTGTATTCGTCGAAACCAAACTTTTCCAGAGCAAATTTAAACGCATTTTGGAACAGCAGTCGAAAGCCTTTGGTCCGGCTTTCAAAAGTTTACAATGTAAATTATGCAAATCAATTCAGCGACAGGATTTTAGTGGCAAGTTTTTGATTGGCTAAAAACCGACAATGTCTCAGCTCGCGCGCCCAGCCGTGAGTGGGGAGAGGATCGCGGGCTCACCGAAACCCCCACGGCTGGAAACCGAGCCTAATCAAAAACTTGCCACTAAAATCTGTCGCTGAAGTATTTGCATAATTTATAGTGTAAACTTTTCAAAGCCGGACCAGAAGCTTTGTATTGCTGTTCCAAAATGCGTTTAAATTTTGCTTTCGAATAATTAAGGATTCACACAAGGAAGCAGTAAGAGAGTTGGTTTTGGGTGAAGACACTGTGTCAGTACGCACCGGGTTTGGAAAGTCACTTGGGAAACCGTCACTTGTACCAAGCTCGAAGGTCGCGAAACCCGTAATGTTTAGTCATTTCTTTGCCTATGCAAGACCAGGTAGCCATTCTTACTTCAAAGAAAATTAGTGCTGCCTTTAATTTATCAGAGAAGAAAAGACGAACGACTCCAAATTAAAAGAGTTAGAAGAGAGGAAATCACGTAAGATATCTAAGCTAACTTAAAGGAGTCGGAAATATCTTCTGCCTAAAGTAAATTAGTATTGTGGTCTAAAATTGAGGCAAAGTGATTTATGAGGTGCAAAGCAAATTTTAGTTTATTTCTGATAGGCTGTTTAATAAGCTCATGTCATGATATCTAATCTCTTTTGCTATTTAATACAGCAAGTGAAGTGCTATCGATGGGAAATGTAACTACTGTTCACCTAACAGAAAACAAACATTGGAAAAAGCTGGAGTCAACTGATAAGATGCAGGCAACGAGTATACCGAAACAGCAGCCATTATACTGGATAACCATCCAGACATAGTTCCAGTTAGAATATGGTTTATCCGTTCATAGTTCCCCAAAGCCGTTTTCACTTAAATTATGTACATAACTTTTACATTAATAAAGAATGATAGCACGTTTTCCTTCCCCTATCCCTACCCATTATATGGTAAATTCTATTTTTTCATACCCTTTTTTCACATTGTATACAATTCATACCCTACCCTTCAATGTATATTCCCTGACTTTGTATCACTTACATTATTGTGTAACAGCATACGGTATTGATTTTATTATTCATATACCATTAAAATAAGTTTATTTGTAGTTAGAATATATCTAGCAAAGGCTTTTGGACACTGCTTGGGCTTTTTGAATGGAATTCAAATTTCTAACACTACCATTATAATTATATATAATGAAAAGCTTAGCACAAACCGATTGTAATTAGTAGTGGTTCCTTAATTCCCCTATCCCTGCATGCTCTGTGTGGTATATTAGCTCACCCTATCTAGGGTTTTAGCCAGTCAAATAAGGGGAGATGGGGCAGGGGTGCCAATGCCCTCCTTTCCCCAAGCAACTTCCCCCACTCCCTTCACTCTCATGTCATCAGGCCACCACATTGTTATATCAGTTATTGTTTATTTAGCAGCTCTCACTACTCATAATTTTCCTTTTTTTTAGTGTTTTTCTCATTTCTGATTTTGCTTCACCTTACCCCAAACCTTCTGGGCTAAAACCCTGCTATCCATACACACATTATCACTCATCTTATGATTCCCCCAATTTCATGTGGACTAATTTTAATATCACCTTCAACCACCACTTAGTTATATAACACCTATTTTACCAGTTAATAGTTTTAATATGTTTGTTACAATTTATTTAGTACTTAATGTTTTCATATTTTTATTGACCTGGATTGCTTGTATAGCCACTGTTTATAAGTGGTATTCCCTCAGTTCCCATATTACTGTTAGCCTCAATTAAACATTTATTTCAGTAAATGATATTTCTTCCTTCTCTCAAACATTATAAAAATCATACTAGACCTGAAATATTTTAGAAGATGAGAATCCTGTGTAGAAACTAATATTATTTTTTATTTCCTTGAAGAAGAAAAACGAGCAGGTTTTTCAATAGCGGTCTGTTGAATCTGTATTTTCATCGTTTGACTGATGCTCATTGATTGAACATCATCAACAGTATTTTCTTCATTCTGGTAGCTGTAGCTATCATTGTTTCCAAGAGCCAGAATTATGCTTGAAGATTTCTCTTCTCTTGAGTACGTTGACACCAAGGGAACATATTTTTCCGGGAATGCCTGTACCTAATACGACGCCTGATGCCCGCATACTTCAAATATCACTTTTCTGGGTGCTTCTTGGTGAAGCAGATTCATTGTTTGATTCATTGTTTCTGGGGATAGGGTTCTTTGTATTTCAGGGTGTTGTTTTGCTTTAGAAGACAGTAGTTTTCTTTGTGTTACATATGTGGTGATCTGTAACACCAAGAAACCCCCACTTCCCTCAAAGTTATACGTTAACTGAACAACCATAAGTTAGTCATATTTCAAGCAACCGTATCAGCCATACTCTTTCTCAGTTTTGGGTCGGCTTACACTACAAATCACGTCTCAAGAGTTATTCCAGTACATAGTGTACACAGCAATGCAGTATTTCATACGGCGTGTGCTTTTTGTGGTACTGATCTGTTGAGATTTTCAACAAAAGTTAATAGTTTAAAAGTTTCATCCGCGCTCTTTCGGTATTTTGCCCAAAACGTGGACGTTTTTCATGCAAATCATCAGTTAATATACGGTAGACTATACATGAACATAAATACAGTGATTCTGAAGCCAAATTCAGGTACGATCTACTAAATAACACTTTTCGAGTCCTTTTCGGAGGTACTTTCTAGCTGACACTGAGCAGTTGTCCGCCATCTTGGATTTCAAACCACCTGGAGCCTCGTCTTCGTGACCGGAAGTAAAACTTATGAAAGGCGTGTATTGAATAATATTGAATTTTAATCAGCGACGTCACGGACACGGTGTGTTGACTGCGCAGCCAGCCGTTAGTGGGAGGAGGCTTTGGAGAAACGACACCCCAACGGCTGAAACCGAGCCTACTAAAAGTTAAAATCACAAGATCTACTGGTACTGAAATGTTGTCTTCAAATCCAGTTGATAACTCATCAACGATGTTCTCGATCATAATTATTGGCTTAGGTTTAAGCTCGTTAAAATTGGGAAACGCTTGCAAATTTGTCTCCAAAGCAGTTTTTAAAAATTTCTTCGTAATGTTTCACGCCACATGACAGGACTCGACAGGATGCCAAACGCATTGTTTAGTGCGACATCGCTGATATTGCGGCCAATCAGAGCGAGTCTGAAAATTCGCTCTGGAACTAGTCTTTACAGTAAGTGTCCCCAGGGGCTCTTCTTTCCCCTTCTCCTTTTCCTTATCCCCTCTCCCTCCCCATCCGTCCATTTTCTGCCCGTCGTTCACTAACTGCCCCTGGATCTCCGAGGATGAATGAACCCTATACAGATATGTATAAACAAGAGACCATCACTTAAAGGGGCTGGGTCACCTGGTAATTAGCATATCATAAATATTCAAAATTCTTCTGCGATCGCAATGGTTTCTTTCGCAAGCAACAGTAGCATTGTATCTGATTGGTCAGTTCAATGAGAGCTCATTTCTGATTGGTTGAGGGTAAGATTGAAACCCTTTCAATGTTAGCGGGTAGATTTTGTGTATTAAGGTCTCGATAAAGGTTCAAAATGGAAAAGTTTTGAAAATGCGTTTTTTCGCAAATTCTAAATCTAAAAGCCCTAATCTGGCATCACAAAAAAACTCAAACTCAAAAAAAAAATTTAAAGCCTTGAAAATGCGACTTTCTGATTTCCCGCTAAAAAAGGCGCAAAAAATGATTGACAGCTGCTGTCATTCACTGGGCATGTTATTTCATTCTCGCTGATCCTGTGATTTTCTGCCTACTTTTCGTTCGTGAAGATTTCCTACGTTTATAATGCAATGCCCAAAAGTGTAAAAGTAGATCTTTCTTGGTGCCGTATTAAAAAAAGAATAAGAAGAAAAAACACAGCACAATTTAGTTTGTAATAATTTAAAATTAGTTTGTGAGTAAATTTGGAAGCGGGTGTAAAGTTCTTAGGACAAACAATGGCTGGAGGGATTATACTCAAGTTCCAAGAAGTTAGAATAATCGAAGACTGAAAGTCCACAAAGAATGAAGCAATAAAGTTTTTCAATCGGCCAAAAATTTAAAGAGAATTCAATGCAGGAAGCTAAGGTTTGCCGGTTTTGTTTCAGCGCGATAAAACATTTTAGGATAACGTCAACAGCCTACCGTGTACATGGTGTGGATCGAGCTGCGCTGCAGTGGTTTTCCCTGCATGATATTAATTGTTTGCTTACTGTGGTGCCATTTTTCTGTACTCCTAAAAGAGTGTTTCTTCTTTAAATTAAGCTGGAATCGACACTTATAGCTAACTAGTTTCTGTAGAAGTATCGAGCGTCGGTGAACTGTATAGCTTCTCTGTTCTGCGGCTCGTCTGAACTTTGTAATCGGCCGAGACTGAACACAACATGAATCGCTCTGATTGGCTAATGTTAAACGAGATTACCCTTGGAGGCGGGACTCTTTGTCAACCGTGAAATGAATCGAAAACCTTTTATCGGGCTGTTTCTCGACTCTTTTTTTCGGCCAAAAACAGAACTTTGTTGAAGTCCAGCCTTTTAGCGTTTTGTCCAATTTTCCTAAGTTTTTCACGAGTCGTGGAAAACAGCCGTTTCTCAAATACTGTGTCGGGAAATTTTTAAATTATTTTTCGTTCAGGTTTTATGACCTGGGTTGTATCAAAATGTGATGAAAAACTACTTTTTCAACTTTGAAAAGGGATAAAATCTGTAATACGCAATATATCAAAAATGCCTGACACAGTATTTGACTCAATTTAGTTGGGATTCGAAAGGGCTAATTAAGAAAAAAATTGTTTCAAAGCCTGAAGGGCTGAACTCCTTCTGGCGGACAGAGTCATTTCGCGTAGAAATATATAAAACATCTACGCTTTTAACATTTGTTCAAAACGGATTAAATATGTACTTTCTTCAATTCAAGACCTTTAAAACGGTATATAGTACGTCTATGTGGCTTTAATTCCGACGTTGCAAGAGCGTTTTTCCGAAATGACACGTCGAACCTTTATCGAGACCTTAAGAAAGTAATATTCAGTTACGGAATTGAAGTTCACATCGATTTATCCGAAAATACAGCAATGAATGTCCGGCTAAATGTGTACAAAAACTCTTCACCTCGTCAAATGTAATACTAGGGATTGTTTACTTGTCATCGCTTAGGACAATCTGGCGCCATTTCTTGTGAAAATCGTCAACATTTTGCGAAACATCGGGTCCCGTGTTGACTTGAACGCTGAACGGACGGTTTTCAAATTTAGTCGTCGTTCCTTGCCTTGCTGAACGGAAAACTCCCATCGTTTGGAGTTCTAAAGACTTGTAAAGAGAGTTGGAATTCGTCTCCTTTCATGATAATTGTTGTGAAGCCTTGGTTCGTTCGTGAAGTGTTTATAAATGCTTCGCTGGAATAAAGTCAGTGAGATAGCTTGGCTCGAACTTCGCCGTTTCCTAAATAATTATTTTTGAAGAGCCGACAAAGTAGCAGGTTCAGCTAAATTTCAGGTATGTTTTATTACCTTGTTTTGATTCTGGAAAACGTTTTCAGGTGAGTTCGGGTTGTCCTTTGTCTTGGCTTTGGTGTGTTTTGGCTTGTGCTCAGAAAAGTCGCAAAATAAACTCTTTCTTTTCTTTCATTTTGTCCGTTTTATAAAACATTGCTTTTTAGCAAAAGGTTTTCGGTAATGTTATTTATCTTCTGGCGTTACTTTTGTTATACCTTGAGTCAAACACTAAACGTTTCGTGTGGCAACAATCTCAATCAACTACTCTTGAAGTGACTCGGCCGCGAAGGCCGAGTCACTACCAAAAGTTCCTTGGCCTTTAGCTCCCGCCAGGTTTTGAATATTTGTTTGCTTAAAGTATATAGCAGCATGTTGGCTTTTCCAGTGTCGGTCATTTATTTTTTTCGTCAATTGCCGCAAGGCAGGCGTTTTCTTTCTTCCTGCCCTGAAACGTTTACCTCCATTTCCTCCAGAGCCTTCATTCATCAGAATTTCAAACAAAAAATGTAAAAATGAAATACTCTACATTTAGAATGAATGCTAAACAAAACGTTCCTGCAAAAAAAATGTTTTAGAGGTTCGAAATAAGAGCGATGGAAATGGATGCCTGAAAGGTTCCTTCGGAGGGAGGTTTGATTTCGTACTCCCGGAGTCGGAAATCAAATTTTGCCTTTGGCCGTGCGATAGACTGGTAACGAATGATCGCTGACCCAGCCCCTTTAAGAGAACTGATCTCCGTACCCTATGATAGTCTGCGCCAATCTATTTTTGGCTCAGTGGACGTCACGATGCTATTTTAAGATTCGGTTCCAGCTCCTCGCGGATTTTCATCGCTCCTACCTTGATAAGAGGGGCGATGGATGCGAAGCTTCAAAACTCTAAATTATGGCTCTGAATTATGTGTTGCTCCATAAACTTACTACCCGGACTGCTATGGGATGGATCTGACCTGATCTGACTTGAAGACTCGAGAAAATGAACTTTGAATTTAATTAATATAAGCTACGGAGTGTAATTTGAAAACCCGTTAAAAATATTGCCGTTTGGATTTGACTGGGAAACTGTAGGCTGTATTAAGCCAGACCCGTAAGAAATTCGGATGTGACCTGGAAGCCGTGAAAAGAAACTAGAGTGACCTGAATTTCGTGAAACTATCAAAGGAAATGAAGCCATATTCCATTCAGTTTGTAGCCGGATCGGCGAGCATGGAAAGTCTTCCAAAAATTTGAATAAATTAACAATCCCGTATCGTTGTTATTGAAACTTCGCTTACCTTATAAATACTCGTTCCCTGTAGTTCATATTCATGTATAGCTAGATAACATACCTAGGGAACTGATCGGATTATTTGTTCTTTCATCACGCTAATAATTTTAGAAACGTTCAGTTTATAGCAAGCAAGCACGCATCGACTTTTGACCACAATTTTGCGAAATTATAAATCCAGTTAATCTGAAACACTGACTGACTGAGTTTGGAATTATCGTAAACAGACGCTTCCAATTCGCTAAAGAAATTAGAAATAGAACCTATAATATCGTAAATAATCGGACATACTTTTGCAACACCGTAATCAATATGAATATGTAGAGTAACTGTCGTGAAAGTAGAAAATTTGGAATGCTTTGATTACTGAGTAAAACACTGAATGCATTCTTCTGCTCTCACCGCCCGCCGGTCCATTCGGACACGTGACACCCACAACCAATCGGATAGAGTGGTAAAAATAGTCCAACTAATTTATGCAAGCTAAAAATAAATCGGCGCAGACTATCATGGGGAGAGAGGCTAGTATGGGGGATCGGTTCTCTTAGGTGATGGTCTCTTGGTATAAACTGCGTTCGAGTTCCTAGCATTCAGATGACAAATACTGGCTACACACAACTGAATAAGCATCGTGTAGTTACCAGTTTCCCGGCGGGGATAATTTATTACAAAAGGTACAACGATCAGGACATCAGGACAAACATAAAAAATCTCGATTTATTCGGCCTGGGAAAGCACAGGTAGCCCACACATGACCACAGAGAGTCCAACGCAAGATTAGTTCGTACTGGCGCGCGCAAGAAATCTGGTTAGCTTCGTTGCTGAAGACATCTTGGAGTGAGTTTCCAAGATTTCATCGCTCGATAATTTAGCGGTTTGTATTCAAATAACGATGTTATTATCAAAGCCTGGAGCAAGTGAGTAATACTTCTGGGGCTCGTACGAAGTCAGAATTCTAAGCTACATCAAGCCAAACATATCAAACACGAAAATGGAAATAAAATGAAACCAAGAACTGTAAGAAGGCATTCAGTATACCGTACCGCCATATTCACCAAGCTCTTGTCCTGTTCAGAACACACCAATCAGGAAAAATACGTGCCTTGTGTATGATAGTGCGGCTAGTCAAATTTCTGATTTAAATGTTACAAGCGAGTAAAAAGTAGCGCAGCCCAGAGGATGACAGCCTTAGTAAACCCAGAGGAAATTAGACTCCCCTTTTAAAGCTGTCACCCTCGAGCGAGAAAATAAAAAAGGCGTGGCGAAAGCAATTGAGGTATACCCCAAAATTGAGGAATGCGGAGTAGTATTACCAAAAAAGACAGGAGAAACAATATAAGCTGAAACACAGATGAAACACAGCTGAAACAATGGTAATAAACGGTAATTAACAAATGAATGCCAGGCCAGGGCACAACAGGAACAGCGGGACAACCAGTGAGGATAATTGCAATGGAAAGCAAGATAATACCCAATTAGCGAGACGTACTTGACCAATGCACAATAATTGAAACTGTTGTTATGAACAAGCCAAATAAACCAAGTGAGTACCACGACGTACGCGGAAAAGGGGCAACGAACTGCCAAATGAAGGAACAATGAGTCAAATCGATATACGATCTGCACGGGAAGAGCGTAGTAGAAAATGTTTAGCAAAAAGCGCTCACATAACACATGCACTACAACAGAGCATGCCAATAACAGTCGTGAGGGAACAAATAGCCAAACACATCCCATGACTAAAACAAGAAGAGCGGGGTAGAAAAACTCTACCGAGACCGCTCACATAACACACGCACTACAGTAAAGCATGCCAATAACAGTCATAAGGGAACAAATAGCCAAACACATCTCATGACTTATACGAGAAGAGCAGCGTAGAAAAACGTTCGCCGAGACCGCTCACATAACACATGCACTACAATAAAGCATGCCAATAACAGTCGTGAGGGAACAAATAGCCAATCACATCTAACGACTTATACGAGAAGAGCGGCGTAGAAAATCTTTCGCCGAGACCGCTCAGCGTAGCAAGCGTTTCTGTTTTTTTGTTTTTTTTTTTGCGCGAGAATAGGGCGAGCGCAAACAATAGAGGGAGGGGTGGGAGGGAAAAAAGAAAACGCTTGCGTTTCCTTTTTTCACTCCCCCCCCCCCTCTATATTTTGCGCTCGCCCTATTCTCGCGCAGCCAAAAAAAGCGAAAAACCCGGGGGAAAAAACACATGCACTACAATAAAGCATGCCAATAACAGTCGTGAGGGAACAAATAGCCAAACACATCTCACGACTTATACGAAAAGAGCGGCGTAAAAAATATTTCGCAGAGACCGCTCACATAACACATGCACTACAATAAAGCATGCCAATAACAGCCCTGAGGGAACAAATAGCCAAACACATCTCATGACTTACACACAAGAAGCCGAGAAACGCGAGAACGGAGACAAAATAAAGAAACACGAACGGAAATTGTTTAACACCTGGGGTAGCTTGAGCAGGTGGAGGGTCTTCGGTTTGTACTTGGGGAACCAAAACGTTCATAAATGGACGCTATGGTGGGTGAAGAACTTGCTCGGCCATCATACCACAGACGAGAGGACGACTAGATGTCGAAGGTTTGGCGACCTCGCTCAAATGGTGAGGTGATTCTGTAGATTGCGCCTCTTATTCGTACTTGGGTAAAATCGCTGAGAATAGCCGGCAAGATCGTACCAGAGTCCAATATAACACTTCGGAAGAAGCCCGCAATAGCCGAAATAACTAACAGAATGTAGTAATTAACCGAAAAATAGGCGGCTAAACAAGTTTGCTGAGAACATAGTTTGTCATATTGCTGTTTCCTATTAACAGATAAACCTAGCGATATGTGTGCCTTTTAGTTTACTGCTACTGAATTTTATTTTCAAGTCAGAATAAATCAGTCTGTTATTGTGAAGAAACGATCAATATTATTTCATGTACTCTGCGTGCGTGAAGTTTTGTTCTGTTATCGCAACTATGCCGATAAAGTAAAGCTACAGATCAGTCAGTTTCAATACCTGTTTTCAGTCTCTGGTAAATTCTTGAAACATGTTGATGTTAAAGAACAGAGCGATTTAATTTTATAGCAATTATGTTGTATTTTAGACCGTAGATTCGCAGGAAAAGCTATAGCGATGTGTCGTGTGTAGTCAGATTATCTATTGCCATTAACGTGCCAACCAGAGATCTATTGTTTCCTAACACAAAGCGGGCTTTACAAATCATGGTTGGAAATTTGTTATATTTTGATTTCATTAAAATAATTAATTCGACAGGGACCGAGATCAGGTTTCTGTTAATTGTATTGTAGATATATTCTATTACTCTGAGATGTATTGATTCATTGTGCCAGTCGCTAGGTTCTAGATCAGTATAGTTTATTTTTATAGTTTGTCATGATTAAACCGGAGTTACAGCGTGTGGATTACGCGGCGTTGAATAGTGAGGCTGCTAAAGATGGAGAGACGGAGGACAGCGAGAGTAGCAGTGGTGAGCAGACCGAAGGAGAAGAGTCCTGTTTGATTTTGAAGGAGGACACGGTCGAGTCCCTCGTGGAAGAACTCGAGGTCGCCAAGGCAGAGGAGGCGAAGTTGCGCAGGGATGGAGATATTACCCGGCTGAGAAAGGAGCTCGCGGAAGTGCAACGACGAAACGAGTCATCGCGAGCGCAAGCAGCCGCTAGCGCTCCCGAGACGAAGAAAGCAAGATCTAAGCGGCAAAGTCGACCTAAACATGGAGGCGTTCCCTGGCTTGGTAAACTTCGATCTGAGGATAGCATCGTGCGCTCAGTAAATGAAATCTTTTCGCGGCTGGGACTGGATTCGTCGGCCTCGGATTCAAGTGCCAACGAGGATAGCGAAGATTCGGAGCATTGTACTCGTAAGGCCAAAGGTAAGAAACGCTCGGGCAAGCTAACTAAAGTTACGAATCGGGTCGTTCACAAACAGTTGTGGCCGTCAGTAAAGACATGAAGTACGATTAACTTACTATGGCGGAATTTGTTGGGGGTTATACTGCTATTCTGGGACTGAAGAGTATTTCGTCGCGAGAGAAAGCCGCACGGATAGAACACTTGAACTCATTAATGTACCTAGCGACACAGTTTCCTTGGAATGTTGTTCGCGGGTCTACACGCGGCAGTGTTATTCGAGCGAGGACGCGCTCGCTGGGGTGGTTTATTTTATCACCTGGAGACCAGGTTTCTACACGGTGCTCAGGCTAAGGAGTTTGTTTCCCAAACGTCGAAGGGATCTAGCTCGCGTGGTACATTCTTCTGCAAGGATTTTCAGAGCGGCCAATGCAAGCAAAAGGGAGATCATTACGGGCTTATTCGCAATGAGCGGAAGTGGGTCAGGGCACGACCATTTGTCTACAACTGTTTGTTCGTCCACTCCTACTGTGGTTCACTTGTCAGTCCACGACAGTTCGTCTTTTATAGTGGAACAAGTTTCTCATATTAATGAACATGTGTCCGGAACAGTGTGTCCGGAAGTGAGTTTCCGGCAGGGCACGACTATTTGTCTACTAAAGTTTGTTCCTCCACTCCTACGTAACGGTGTATGAGCAGGAGGATTATCGTCCCAGCTGTGGTTCATTTGTCAGCCCACACACGGACAGTTCGTCGTTCGTATTTTCTATTCAAGACTTCGTGCGCATGCATGAGGCAGTGCATGCCTCGGGTTTGCCTAATTACCAGAGACAGCGTATACCGGTCCCTTCGAAGCTGGCTATTACACGCTGGAGGTTCTATCTGCAAGAGCACTTTGATTATAGTGTATGTACATTCTTGGAGTTTGGATGGCCAGTAGGCAACTGCAAGAACTCGTTTCCCGTTAGTGACTCTCGCCGGTAGATTCGTACTTGCAATCGGAGTTGGTGTGGTGCGATCATTGGTCCATTTGTTTCTAATCCGTTTTCAGATCCGATTGGAACATTAGCATAACAATTGCAATGTTTGTTAACACGAAACAGCGCTATTGCCGGGATTTAGCAAATATCATGTATTTCTTTACGAACTAAACCGATTGCCTTAGAGGCCTACTCCGTGTCCTAAAGTCGCCTTAAATCGCTTTAAGTCGCTTTCAGGGGGTATTTAGAAGTTACTCCTTATAATCAGTTGTGCTTAAAAACCAAATTTTGCATCTTTATTTTATTGCAGAATAATAAAGTTCATTCTTTTCTGATTATCAAGAGTATATTTATTTTTCAGTTCCGCCTTCGGAAAGGTCTCTTTTTCGCCATTTAACTTTATCCCACGCCAAAATACAATGGACATTGATAGCCTGCGTTGCGGCTCTGGAGTATCGGAGCGCAGCGAGCGGAGATTAGGGGGATTGGGGCGAGAGAGAAAAGAGAGGGGGGAGGGGCTGGGGAGGAGAGGAAGAAAGAGCCTGCCAGCAACCCATGGTTATTTTGATAACTCTCGGCCTCAGAAGGCCGCGTATTGCTATTGGCTAAATTTTATTCATGCATGGCATGCGATAACAGCAGAAACCAATTAGAATATCGCGACAAACATACCGAGAATTCCCTCAGCGACGAATTTAAAGAAAGAACAGGAGCAAGGCTATTAGAGATATTTTGTCTGGAAGAGATGTTCTAGCTGTAATCCCAACTGGTTTGGAAAATACGAGTTGCTTTGATGATTTCTTAACACTGCGTGGATGGTTTTTAGCGCTTAAGGCATTCTCAACTAAAATCAGTTTTTCTCAATTAAATATTTTGCTCTATATTTCAAGTTTTTTACCTTTTCCAGCTAGTCAAGTTTTGAAACATTGGAGTTCATGTATTTCCTGCGGAAAGCTTACAAGGTGTTTAATAAGTTCTTAATATCTACGGAAAGAAAAACACACTCCACTCATTTCACCACATCAAACATCTTTTATTTTATTAATAATAAAATGTTACCAATATTAGCGGAACCCACATTGATTTCTAAACTCACCACAACAGGCGATTTTGGAGGAATAACCTAAAATGTTGGTTCCGAAATTCGGAACCACATTGATTTCTAAACTTGGCACAACTGGCGATTTTGGAGGAATAATCTGAAAAGTTGGTTCCGAAATTCGGAACCCACATTAATTTCTAAACTCGCTGTAACAAGCTATTTTGGAGGAATAACCTGATAATCTTGGTTCCGAAATTCGGAACCCACATTGATTTCAAAACTCGCCACAACAGGCGATTTTGGAGGAATAATCTGAAAATGTTGGTTCCGAAATTCGGAACCCACATTAATTTCTAAACTCGCTACAACAGGCGATTTTGGAGGAATAACCTGATAATCTTGGTTTCGAAATTCGGAACCCACATTGATTTCAAAACTCGCCACAACAAGCGAATTTGGAGGAATAACCTGAAAATGTTGGTTCCGAAATTCGGAACTCACATTGACTTCTAAACCCGCTACAACAGGCGCTTTCAGAGGAATAACCTGAAATGTTGGTTCCGAAATTCGGAACCCACATTGGTTTTAAAACTCGCCACAACAAGCGAATTTGGAGGAATAACCTGAAATGTTGGTTCCGAAATTCGGAACCCACATTGACTTCTAAACCCGCTACAACAGGCGATTTTGGAGGAATAACCTGAAATGTTGGTTCCGAAATTCGAAACCCACATTGATTTTAAAACTCGCCACAACAAGCGAATTTGGAGGAATAACCTGAAATGTTGGTTCCGAAATTCGGAACTCACATTGACTTCTAAACCCGCTACAACAGGCGATTTCAGAGGAATAACCTGAAATGTTGGTTCCGAAATTCGGAACCCACATTGATTTTAAAACTCGCCACAACAAGCGAATTTGGAGGAATAACCTGAAATGTTGGTTCCGAAATTCGGAACCCACATTGACTTCTAAACCCACTACAACAGGCGAATTTGGAGGAATAACCTGAAATGTTGGTTACGAAATTCGGAACCCACATTGATTTTAAAACTCGCCACAACAGGAATAACATGGTCTCTTGTCAGAAGTGAAGTTGTAATCTGGGCTCCGAATTTCGGAACCAACAATTTTCTTAGTTACGCCAAAATTGGCTCAGTACTAGTCAGAAGTGAAGTTGTAATTTGGGCTCCGAATTTCGGAACCAACATTTTTCTAAGTTACGCCAAAATTGGGTACTAGTCAGAATTGAAGTGGTAACCAACATTTAAATATGTTCCTCCAATATTAATAATAAATGAATGGCTAAATTATGGATTGTTGTGTTTGTTTAAATGTTAACGGATCGAAATTTACCCTCCTCCATAATAGTCGTTATTAAGGGACTATTTTGTAGGTATTTTATGGTGTACACACAAAATGTTCATCTCGTAAGGGTTGGATAGAGAGACTTAAAGGCTTCCACAGTTATCTTAATTTGAAAATACTAATAACTACTTGTCAGTTCTTCCAAATTTAGTTTATTGTGCCTTAAAATATTTAACTACCGAAAAAAATACTCAAAACCCCTAGATGCTGCGGAAAGAATATTTCAGATAGCCTAAAACTAGGATCTTAGCGGAATGTAGCAGTTGAAAAGCATAAAAAGTGCATATAACGGAGAAAATAATTAGTTGAGAAAAACTGAATTTAGTTGAGAATGCCTTGCTTCTTCTGGCAGAACTTCGCTCCGGTGTTATTGTGGTCGGCAGTGTTCTTTACTGATTTGGTGGCGACTTTATATACAGCAGCAACGAGTTCTCTTTATCTTAGTTATCTTTATCCTGCAAACCTTCTCGAACAAAGGTGTAGTTCTCTACAGCATTTCGAATATTCCTTCCACAGGAACGACAGACTCGCTCTGATAGAGCAGCAGATTTCGGAATATGAAGACCAATACTTTTGCAGGCACCAGCTAGAATTATTTAAAGCCTCGGCTCTCTTTTCTTTCTGAAGGCTAGAACAGATACTCGCCGTGGAAATATTTGAATTCCCAAACGCTACCTTTAAAACATACATTACATATCCTGCAAAAGTCGTTGACATTTACAGGTTTGGGTTTAGGCCGCCCCTGTCTTCACGTGTTTTTTTCCAAGGTGGTATATTTTTTGTTTTGAATTTTACGCTCGAGTTGAGATTCACGCGTGAGTTTGACAGATATTAGACATGGTTTTCACTTCCGCCGCATGATGATTGGATGAATCGGTCGAAAGACTTACTAATTTTATGCATTTTAATTAGTGGGTGGATATCAAAATAACCATGGGTTGCCGGCAGGCTCTCTCTTCCTCTCCTTCCCACCCCCTCCCTCCTCTCTTTTTTTCTCTCGCCCCAATCTAGGCCTGAGCGGATTGTGCTAGCATAATTTTTGGCATAATTGGAGCAAACGAGCATAATTTTTCAAACAAGCACTGCTCGAGCATAATTACCAGATTGTAGCATAATTTGAAGCATTAAAGCCAAAAGCAATGCTATTATTGCTTTTATAGTGCCTTTCCTAATTATTAGCTGGTATATTTTGCTTAGATTCTAATTTTTTCCAAAGCAAATACCTGAATTTAACTTTCTAGTTATCTATTCTGGTTTTGACTTTCTAAGTGTGACTTAACCTTTGAAAAATAGGCCACCTAATAAAATGTTGTGTGAACAACTAAAAATGCCGCGCATCAACTAATGCCGGCCGTCTTCGAAAAACGTTTTTTGTGAGCATAATTGTGTAATCTACGAGCATAATTTTTGAACTTTGGCATAATTTGGGCATAATTCGACAAAATTTGGAGCAGTGCTTAGCGGTATAATATGCCACTTTTAGGAGCACAATCCGTTCAGGCCTACCCCAATCCCCCTAATCTCCGCTCGCTCCAGAGCCGCAACGCAGGCTAGGACATTGAAGTTCTAATATACAGTGTTACTCATTCACAGTTTGATACAACACAACTACAAGAAATGACTCACCAAGAACTCGACGATAACTTTAATACTCCTGTACTTTTATGCTGAAGCCAGAACAGTGAATGGCAGAGAATACAATATAGGGTTTCTCTGGTTTCCTGTAGAAATTCGTTGAAGAGGATCCTGATTGTTCGTGAATGAAAAACGGACGATAAAACTTGCAAAGAACCCAGAATTTCGAAAGCCGTATAGTCGAACTGAGCCTCAAAACCTACGCAACTCACTGCCATCAGAGCAGCAGTTAAACACTCTTCCGTGGGATAATGAAAATATCCTTTTTCAGACCACAGAATAAATAGCCAGTGTTTGACAACGATGCAGTTGTTGTAGAAATATAGTCGGGAACCTCAACTCACGTAACTCAGTCTCAGATGCAGCTATATTATAAACGCTTTCTCTATGAATGTTTTTCCATCAGGCATTTTCAGCACTATCACAATGTGCAGATTAACTTCTCCTGTGCTGACCATACATTGTAAAAAGAAAGCACTTGTGTTTCCTGCAACAGTTTTGATCAGTTGACAATTTTACAGCCTGTTTGCGGCCGGCATTCTTGCAATTTCCGTCTTTCACTTTTATCATTTGACATGTTCTTTTTATAGCAAGTTATTTCATCCAATAAGAAATGAGCTTTCAGATCGTCAATGTCAAGCTGTCAGAATTGAACCAATCAGCGACGAGAAATGTTGTAATCAAGTCAAGTACAGTAAAATGGAGTTTTCGCTGCAGTTTATTTGCTTAGTTAGATTTTTATGTGCATTGGTTCTTAAAATTAGATAGCTTACTTTCCTTCGTCTAGTTTGAAGTTTATATTATAAAACATATAAAAGATGGTTCTCCTCGGTTCAAAAACAAAATAATGTACTTTCGAGATCTTGAAATGCTGCTAAATGTACCCGCGTTCTGCTCGTGCATCCCCATTTTTTCAAGACCTCGAGCGTGCAATATTTTTCTATAGAACAAGGAGAACCATCTTTTATTTGTTAAGTATTGTGTTGCGTTCTACTGTATTTCATTTTTTGTATTGAATTGTATTGTGCTTTATTATATTGTATTTTTGTAGAAATGCGTGTCGTCCTACATGATCATATTTAAGAATTGTCACTTGCGAGTCCTCACAGTGACGTCATTGTAATGGTCGGTTCCAGGCCCCCGGACAGTTTTAAGCATACAATAGTCAATTTGAATGGCGAAAAAGAGACCTTTCCGAAGGCAGAACTGAAAAATAAATATACTCTTGATAATCAGAAAAGAATTATCTTTATTATTCTGCAATAAAATAAAGATGCAAAATTTGGTTTCATAAACACTTTAAGTAGCCTTAAGTTGCAACAAGCAATTCTTCAATTTTTCGCCTCAAGTTGCCTAAAATTTCCCAAAATTGTCTCCCGAAATTGCTTAAAGTCGCCTTAAGTTGCTATTCCCCTAAATCATCTACATAAATCTAGACAGAAAGATACATTACTAAGTTCTGAAGGATCTGATACAGATTCTCGGTCATTATTTGCTATTCGCAGTGTGAGTTTCTAGCATTATAAATAGAAATGCACGCGCGTATGACGTCACGACAGCTAACCGCTGATTGAAAAGCGCAGGCACACCAGAACGCACTTCAGTAATGGCGGAGGTGATTTTGATGGTAAACTCTCTTTAAAATTTGTCGTCTAATTTGCCCCTTTGGAAACTGTTTTCACTTATTTGGATATTTCTGCCATTGTTTGTCATTGTGGAATACAAAAAGTGGCAAACGAAATGATCAAATTTCGTCGTAGTGGCACTTTATTTAAATGTATTAATGGCTGGCTCCACCTCTTAACAGAGTTTAGGCATGCATATGAATTTCATCATTATAATACAAGGAACAAGGATCTGCTTAGGCTACCACTAGCAAAAACAACTAATTTCCAAGGCTCTTTTATTTGTTAACTTTACAACTAGTCATGATAGACCACCTGTAACTTTCGGATTGAATAAATTATAGGCAATCTTCTGTGTACACACAGAAAACTAAACACAAGACGTCAGGAGAAAAAATGACTAGCTGAAGAGAAGAACCCCATGACAAGGGTCACATATTAAGTTCATCCAAACAAAAAATACAAATCAAAAATACTAATAAGTAAGAGATAAATGCCGGGAACCGCCGAGGTATTAAGTCATATACAGCTCGAGGGCCGTAGATAAACACCAAGAACAGAGGTTTTAAGTCATATACGGCCCTCGGGATGTATATGACTTAATACCGAGGTTCGAGGTATTTATCTGACTTATTTCATGATTGGCGATGGTTATCTCACCAAAGCTATTCCTATGAGAAAGCAATTATTTGATGATCAGAAAAAGTAAACAATATATACCCTTGGCAAGTTTGTAAATTAAACAAAGCACTGAATCATACACGCCCATTGTCATGGGACTCCTAGACAATGCATCAGCAACCACTAGCGTTACTTGGCGATGGCTCTATACCACATGAGCCTCATGAGCAGTCGCTGACATCTTAATGGTGTATTGTCAAGATCTTTGACATTCATAAGTGGTACGAGTGGCTTGTGATCGGTGAGTAGTTTAAATTACTTAATACCGCACAGGAATCCGTCGAATTTCTCGCATGACCAAACACTCGCTAGACATACCTTTTCAATTTGGGCATATTTCTGTTCAGTAGGTGTTAACATTCTTGAGCAGAATGCTACTGGCTTCATGCGACCATTTCCTTGATCCTGCATGATTACTCCACCGATTCCATATGAGCTTGCATCCGCACCATAATATGCTAACACAGGAGTACACGACACCATCTCCTTTACCTTTGCAAATGTGGCTTCTTGGTCAGGACCCCACGACCAGACAGTCTGCTTTGAGCAGATGGTTCAGAGGTCGTGTCACAGTGTGGAAGTCTGGGAGATACGACCCGAGATAATGTACCATGCCCATTACTTGACGTAGCGATGTGACTGAGGTTTGTGCTGGCATCCTCAGAATAGCAGCAACCTTGACTGGGTCTGCAACAATTCCTTCTGTGGTGAACTTGTGTCCCAATAACTTAAGCTCTGTCTGTCTAAACAAGCATTTGCTCCTGTTAAGCTTTAGCCCTGATAACTTAACGATTCTCAGAACTATGTCCAGATGACGATAATGCTCTTCCATGGCTTTATCGTACACAAGAATATCATCCATGTAACAGAAAACTCCGTCCACATCCTCGAACAACTGTATCATCTTCCGCATGAATATTTCCGGCGCAGACGTAATCCCGAAAGGTAAGCGCCCAAAGCAATATCGACCAAAGGGTGTTATGAAGGTAGTCAGTTCCTGACTGTTCTTATGTGGTGGTATCTGATAAATCCACTGGCAGCGTCAATGCTTGTAAACACTGTAGCACCTGACAACTTTGACGTCACGTCCTATAGTGTGGGTAAAATAAACTGCTCTCGCCTCACTGCTTGGTTAAGCCTTTTGAGATCCACGCACAGTCGTACTCTGCCAGACTTCTTCATGAAAGGAACCATAGGTGAGCACCAGAGAGTAGGCTTAGTGATAGGTTCTATCACTCCTGCAGCTTCAAGACGATCCAGTTCTTCCTTTACTTTAGATTCCATTGGGATAGGTACACGCCTGGCGACACTAAGTGCATATGGCTCGGCACCGTCCTGCAGCACAATTTTCACAGGCTCTGTATTAAGACGTCCGATATCTCCAAACACTTCCTCAAATCCTTCAACTTTCAGAATAAGTCCCATGCGACTTGCGACAGAACGGCTTAGCAAGCTTGTTACTCTGGATTTACAACCACAATTCTGAAGTCGTCAGTCTGCCCTTTCACCTCTGTGTGTACTATGAACTGTCCTTTACATTGTAGTGGACCGCCAACACCAATTAGAGAAGAAGAAACTGGATCCAACTTTGGACTCGGCTGTAGACGGTGATACATCTCCTCTGATATGATTGATGTATCTGCTCCAGAGTCGATCTTGAAATAGAGTAATTTACCAGACACAAGTAGTTTCACTCTCCATGGTGGATTAGTGTCTTTGCATTCCAAAGTTCCTAGGAACCTGTCTCTGAAGGAATTTCTTCTGTAGGAGTTTATTGTACATCCTGTTCTTGTTTAGACTTACACACTGCCTCGAAATGTCCAACTTTGTGACACTTCCGGAATTCTTCTCTCTTTGCCGGGCAGGCATCTTCCCTTTTCGAACGATGCACATATCCACATCTTGTACACTCGCCTTTCTTTCAAGTTTTCTCAGTTTTCTGGCGAGAGAGCCTGGGACTAGGTTTCCACGAGGCTTGATTCACTGAAGGAGTCGTTTCACTGTTTTGGCCTTTCACTATTTCCCATTGACGAGCGTATTCTACTGACTTTTGCAAGGTGTAGTCGTCCTGTTCGACTTGTAGCTTCTGAGATAGCTCTTTGTCACTCAGTCCAGCGATAAGTCGGTCGCGTATGTGTTCATCATCCTTGTCACCAAAGTCGCAGTACCTTGCCAATTCGCGAAGGCTTCTTACGAAATTTTCTATTGACTCCCAGGACATTTGATTTCCTCGATGGAACTTGTTTTTTTCGTGGATAATGTTTCCCTTGGGGATAAAATATGACTCGAATTTGGCGATGACAGTGTCGTAGTCGTCTTTGGGTCTTGTGGATTTTCCTCGGTCGGCGCTGCGAAAGTGAATGAATTGAATATCTTGTTGGCTTCTCTGCCCATTGCGTAAACTAAGGAGCTGACCTAAATAACTCCATCTTCTTTGTCCAGTTTGGTTGCCTTTCGGTAAAGCTCGAATCTGTCTCTCCATTCGGGCCATTTCGTCGGGCAACTGAAGTCCAAATTCTCTGGCGGGTTCACTTTCGGCATATTTGTTTGAATGAAATTATGCGCTCGTCACTTGTGAGTGGCAAATTCGTCAAAATGAAGCTAGTGTTCGGTCTTTTTCTTTACCAAAGTACTCGTTGAGACCTTAGATACGTCTTTTAGTAGTTTACCGACTGCCACCATGTCGTGTTTAGCAGTTTACGAGGCGTATCGACGACACAACCCACAGGCAGCCCAATAAAGATTTGTGTATTTATACGCTCACAAATATCGCTTGAATAGTTCATATTATAAATCCTTCCAAAACATGTATGTTAGACAAATAAATACACGACTTCATCCTTCAATGTTTCAGTTGTGGTTATTCATACCTCTGAGCTCTTCTAGGGTCGTTTCCGCTGTTTTTTTCGAACCTCTTTCCCTCACCTCCTAATTTAATGAAAAGGCTGGAAACAACCGACAAATATACGATGCATAACCTGCAATCTTTGCCACGAAAATCACACTTCGCTCACTCCAAATAACTCCAAACTACGGCAGGCCATAGAATGATAAATGAACTCATCCCTACCCCAATTTTAAGATCCAGCGGTACCACAGACTGGAGAAATCAAACAATTTGTCGCCCTTCGAGGTTGGCAGCCAACGAAGTTGGACGCCGGAAGTGCAACCGTCAAAATAACCCGGTTAGGAGACAACCTCGGTCTGACGAAGGACTTGGAAATGGCGACAAAATGTTCGATTTCTCCAGAATGTGGTATCGCTGGATCTTAAAATTCGGGTTGGGATGAGTTCATTTATCATTCTATGTCCTACCATAGTTTCGAGTTATTTGGAGTGAGCGAAGTGTGATTTTTGTGGCAAAGATTACAGGTTATGCATCGTATATTTGTCGGTTATCCAGCTAATAGCTTCGCCTGATCGAGGCTATTTTGACGGTTGCACTTCCAGCGTCCAACTTCGTTGGCTGCCAACCTCGAAGGACTTGAAAATGGGCGACAAATTGTTTGATTTCTCCAGACTGTGGTATCGCTGGATCTTAAAATTGGGGTAGGGATGAGTTCATTTATCATTCTATGGCCTGCCGTAGTTTGGAGTTATTTGGAGTGAGCGAAGTGTGATTTTCGTAGCAAAGATTGCAGGTTATGCATCGTATATTTGTCGGTTGTTTCCAGCCTTTTCATTAAATTAGGAGGTGAGGGAAAGAGGTTCGAAAAAAACAGCGGAAACGACCCTAGAAGAGCTCAGAGGTATGAATAACCACAACTGAAACATTGAAGAATGAATTCGTGTATTTATTTGTCTAACATACATGTTTTGGAAGGATTTATAATATGAACTATTCAAGCGATATTTGTGAGCGTATAAATACACAAATCTTGAGATTGGGCTGCCTGTGCACAACCGATCACATGGTGAGAAATAACTAACTTAATTTATTCAACATGGCGCTGGTCATGTGACCCAAGCGTGCTTACAAGTATTGCGTTACTCATGTAACATAACATAACTGTCCCGAAGGACGAGTTGTAATTGTCTCCATAGATTAACATGCTTCAACGGACAGATAGTTCAGTGATATCGTCTCCGGCATCTGGGATGAGTCGATTGCCAAGCGAAACGAGATCAATCGGTCTCCTTCGATAAGGATAATTTGTATCGATTGTGTCAGAGGTCCACTGCTGAACTGGTTTGATATGGCACACGACAGCGCTGAAAAACATCATTAAAACGTTTGTGACCCTGATGAATACTTCCTGTTATGAATAAAGCGGAGTTTGATATGATAATTTGATAAAATGGTACTAACACTGTTGAGAAGTATGGATACCGTTTGCTACATCCGGGATATATCTTATGAGACCCAGGGCGTCAAAGCGAGGCGATCACCGGCCGGTGACCATGAATTCCAACCTCGTCCCCAGGGTCTTCTCGGTCAGATCCAAGATGGCGGCTACTCCAGAGAAGACCCTGGTAAACGCTGGATCACGTGCTCAAATACTCCAAGATTTTGGGAGTATTTTGTCACGTAATTTGACGATCTAAGATGGCGGCCAAGCTAAATATGGGAATAGTTCATGACGTGTACAAACCATAGGTATCCCAATCCGGGGTGGGCGAGATGTGATTAACGGTATTTCCACGCGGCGGACGACGTAGTGAAACCAAGTCTGCTAAACGGTTCGAAATGGGGTTTACTTGGATAAAGAAACAGTGGAAGGGTAGCACAAAGTTACCAGGATGTATCTAAGCTAGAAGAGAATCCTAAAAAGCTGTTCATTTTCTGTTAGCGTTGAAGCAAAGCGATCGATAGCACATGTTCATATTTAACGGCTTCTCCTGGCTTTCTCACCGATGAAACCTACCAGAAAACTACCCAGTAGTGCACTTCATCTATTGCTCTGCCTACACAACGGGTTGAGATTCCTTGAGATTCCACGCGTGAGTTTGACAGGTATTAAACATGGCTTTACTTCCGCCGCATGATGATTGGATGAATCGGTCGAATGACTTACTAATTTTATGCATTTTAATTAGTGGGTGGATACAAAAATAACCATGGCTTGCCGACAGGCTCTCTCTTCCTCTCCTCCCCCCTCTTTTCTCGCGTCCCAATCCCACTAATCTCCGCTCGCTCCGTTCCGATACTCGAGAGCCGCAACGCAGGCTAAAGTGAATTTTACATACAAGGCATTTACCAAAGTGGCGTTCGCATATTTACCGGTTTTCTCGCGAAGAAATAAATAATATGAAAGAAAACGATTTTCCAAAATCAACCAAAGAAGCAACTAAATAAGTATAGCTACTTGAAGCTTGATTTAAATCCATAAGCCTTCACAAACAAAGTTTACTTACGAGTTTCGGGTTGAGTTTATTCGGTCCTCACGAATTAAAAACTTTCAATTACAATTAAATACCATCTACCATTAGAGCAATAAATAACACGAGACCTTCTCCAAAAAAATTGGGAACGGTTCGACTCAAAACGAGCGTACTTTGAGAGTGTTCACTATTTATGGCTTGGGGGGTCGGCATTTCATCCGCTGCTATTGTTAAAACTTTTATGACTCCCCTATGAATGAATTAACACTTAATGACCCCCCTATAAATTTGCTCAAAACTTTATTGACCCCCCCCCCCCCCAAACAAAAAAGATGGATGTTCAAGAAAGAATGCCAACTGCATATAGATGTAACCTATTAAATTTTCTATTAATATTTCTAGATTTGTGGTATTTTCCACGATAGATTACCTTTGTTTAGTAGAAAACATATAGATCTACCATGTTTTCACAAAAGGAGCCTTAGAACCTAACACAGCCTTTTGTGAAAACATGGTAGATCTTGTGTGCCTGCCAGTAACTCGGGTTTTTGCCGTTTTCTTGCGTCGTTTTCTTGAAAGGGCAAATGACAGTAGAAGACTTTTCTGGCCTTTCTATCCCATAATTGACTTGACTTAGATCTATCCCATAATTTCTTTATTTGAGACCTAGAGGTTAGGCTTAGGTTAGAAAAAGGCCATTTTCTGGTATTGTTACTCAAAATACAGCAAACTTCTATCAAATAAACGCAATCTACATTAAGAGAACGTTGTATTGCCGTATAGTGCATCGAAAGCCATTAAAAGCTCGAGAAATGGCGCCACTTTAAAGATTTTAGGGTACACAAGTAACTTTGAGAGATTATAAAGGTTAGGTTAGAAAAAACACATTTTCGGGTTTTCTACTCCAAATACGGCAAAACTGGCACGCTAGTCTTAAATTACTGGAAGAGACCGTTGTTTTGACGTGTAGTACATCGAGACCCATTAAAAGCTCGAGTTATTCGCGAAAATGTTTTAACTAGTCCTCCACACCCCATACCCCCCCCCCCCCCAACATAAAATAACTAGAGATCAATTATGGGATAGAAAGGCCAGAAAAATCTTCAACTACCATTTGCCCTTTCAAGAAAACGGCAAAAACACGAGTAACTGGCTTTTAAAGCTTAAAGGCACACAAGATCTACCATGTTTTCACAAAAGGAGCCTTAGAACCCAACACCCCCTTTTGTGAAAACATGGTAGATCTACATATATTCTCCTGGAAATCTCTTTGTGCGTTATATTGCATTCTAGTACATCATATGGCATTGTTACGTAGTCTTAAATAAATAAAGAAATGAAAAAGAGCTCAGCAATGGTATAAGTAACCTCCTGGTCCAAGTTGTTTGAAGCAAGGTTAACTTTAACCCCAGGTTAAAGGTAAATCTGTAATTGTAATCTGTAGCTTAACCTCGGGTTAGTGATTTAACCCCGGGTTAGCGCTTAACCTTGCTTCAAACAACCGGGCCCTGGACAGCAATGCATTATCTGTTGTATGGGGTGTGCCTTTGATCATGAGCTTAGAGAATACCATCCTGCATATGAAGGAAGAAAAGCTGTGTTGAAATGTTGCGAGGGCCGAAGGCCCGTGCCGAAATTTTTGAGATTTTACTGCTCTCAAAAACACTGGTTTCGTGTGTTCTGGAAACTAAACATTGGCTTAGCATTTCAACAACAATTTCAGTACATTTTGCATGACAGGTACGTCAAAACTTTGATGACCCCCAAGGAGTAGGTAAAATCTTTGATTTGATTAGTTACTTTCCTCGCGATTCTCGAAAGAAAAACAACAAGTGACAGAAACCAGCTCGTCTGAATATAACTCGAATGCTCTTCTCTTGCCACGCTCCGTGTGTTTCAACTGATATCAGGCTTTATTTCTTACTGAAATCATTTGTCTCATGGTTTACCATTGTATTTGTTTCTGTGATGGCTATAATCCACAAAACTAGTCCGTACTTTCCAGCAGATTTGTCCTTTCAACTCGGTTCCTTTCGATAGATTTGCACTCGCCATGGAAGATTTTCGCTGTATGTATTCTCTTTGTAATAGGTCTGCTGCTTCAGCTTAAATTCTAGGGTGCGTTCGATTGCCGTATTCCGGAAAAAGAATACGCAGAATGATCACTACAAATCGCTCATATCTGGATTTGTTTAGCCACTGGAACACTAAATGTATCCTGAATATCCTGTGTCAGCGAGAGTTTGTAGCATACAGTGTACAATATGACAGAAACAATGATTTCCAGACTATTCCATCTATTCTTATTCCGGAATACGGTCAATCAAACGCGCCCCTAGTGTGCATTTTGAGTTTTTCGGTATTTCTCTTCTTTATAAAATCCATTCTTGTAGTCCCTGCAAGTCGCGTGTCGAGTCGGCTTGTGCAATGAATCGTCGCGACGTGATTATGCAAATGCTGGTCATAAGACTATCTTATCACGTGCGCTTGTAAAACTTCAGGATATAAAACAGTCGGCAGTCAGATTATGATTTTACAGTTTTAATTTCCCTGATAATCACCGACGCAATTATACTAAAACAATTATTCACTTCAATCTCAGTCACTATTGCTGATTATCCTATAAATATTATATTTCAGCCAATCAGAGCTCAGCTTTACTATGAAATACAGGGCGGTATTTCATGGTTTTTCCATGAAATACAGAGCGGTATTTAATGGCTAGGTCAAGGCCAATCAAAATGCAGGAAACTTCGCGCCATTTCTTTATCAGCCAATAAGAATTCACCATTTTGAATACATAATTAGTCTGCAGACGTGCGCGGTTGCCACTCGAAATTTGTGGTTTTCGGCAAGAAAATTTGCAGTCTATCGTCCGGTAAGTTACTTTGTTTTCGTGATAAATCTTTTTGTAAATTTGTTATTTATAGGATAATATGGTTATTTCATGGTTTTCTATGTAATACTGGCGAAAATTTCACTCGAAATTCATATTATTTTGGTATACAACTCGCCTAAAGGCTCGTTGTATACTAAATAATACAAATTTCTCGTGAAATATTCGCCCGTATTCCATAGAAAACCATGAAATAACCAGTAAATATTTACCTCGACTTCGTCTCGGTAAATATTCAGCATTAGTATAAACCAACTAGTGGACTATTACACAACCTGCATTCTGATTAGCTACCCTAGGTCTATTTCTGATGGTAGAGAAATAAACCGCACACATTTTCACGAAATAACAAAATTTTGTCAACTTCAGTTTGTTTCTTTCTGTTATTATCTACTGTCCGACAAGTTAGTTTATACTAAAACAATTAGACCTCTCGCCCTCATGGGCTACGAGTTAAATAGCATCCATAGTCACTTAATCGGCTTCAGTGAGTAATTGTTAAATAGATATGTATGATTTGTATCCAAGTATAATTAGAATCTTTTTTATGTTTGTTTTATAATATACGGGAGTCCTACGGGACCCCATTTAAAGTTACCGGCTACCTTCGCGAGTCTTTCTCGTTAACATTTTTGTACGCGCGTTGTTTTAAAGAAATCTATAGAAACCTATATACCTATGTAAAGCTTATGAAGTGCAGAATACGCTGAATGGATGTTTAAAACAATATTTAATTGTAAAGAAATGCTAAGCCAACAAACGCAAAACTGACAAGGTTTATAAAAGTGAATTAGCAGTCTTCGGGTTAACGCATAAGAACAATTCAACTGCACAATGTCAATCAGCATATGACAGCCTAAAAAAGGGTGTGAGCATTTGTTAATTCATTCAAATGCAATTCATTCCTACAGTTTTAGTCTTCGATAATGTCCGAGTCACATTACGCGGGATACTCTACGAGGAAAGACTTTGAATAAACGCTCACACACTTTTCTTTGTCAGTAACTTATGTCTTTTGGCGAGTTTTATAAAAATCTGGCAAGTCTGCATACCCTATTAATTCATTCAAAGAGAGGGGATACTCGGATAACAGCTCCCGCGAAAACTCCACGGGGTGCCCGTGGCACTTTATTTAGTTTCCTTCTAAATACGTTTTTTTCTAAATATCTCGCAAGCTTTTATATCTTTTGAAAAAATTTTTTTTTCTAAATTGTAGAACCATCCACAAACTTTCCAAATAATCAATTTTTTTTTTTTTTAAACATGCCTTGAAGGTATCCGGTAACCTTAAACCAGCTTTTCTGAATTCAAACCTCCTGTTTAAATATTTCGTTATCAATAAAATGCAACATAAATATATGGCTTCTCTCCAGAGTGTATTCCATCATGCTCAGTTAGGTGACCAGACTGATTGAAGCACTTAATTTCGACACTGCTTATAATTATATGGCTTCTTTCCAGAGTGTATTCGAACATGTTTTGTTAGGTCAGCAGACTGTTTGAAGCACTTTCCACACATGGCTTCTTTATAGAGTGTATTCGAGTATGTCGAGTTAGGGTGCCAGGCTGTTTGAAGCACTTTCCACACTGCTTACAATTATGTGGCTTCTCTCCAGAGTGTATTCGAATATGCCTACTTAGGTTACCAGGCTGCTTAAAGCACTTTCCACACTGCTTGCAATTATATGGCTTCTTTCCAGTGTGTATTCGAACATGTCTAGTTAGGTTACCAGACTGCCTGAAGCACTTTCCACACTGCTTACAATTGTATGGCTTCTTTCCTGAGTGTATTCGAACATGTCTAGTTAGGGCACCAAGCTGCTTGAAGCACTTTCCACACTGGTTACAATTATGTGGCCTTTCTCCAGTGTGTATTCGAACATGTCTAGTTAGGTTAACATACTGTTTGAAGCACTTTCCACACTGCTTACAATTATGTGGCTTCTCTCCAGAGTGTATTGGAATATGTTTAGTTAGGGCACCAAGCTGCTTGAAGCACTTCCCACACTGCTTACAATTATATGGTTTCTCTCCCGAGTGTATTCGAAAATGCTTAGTTAGGTTACTAGAGTGCCTGAAGCACTTTCCACACTGCTTACAATTATACGGCTTCTCTGCAGAGTGTATTCGAACATGTTTAGTAAGGTCACCAGACTGTTTGAAGCACTTTCCACACTGCTTACAATTATGTGGCTTCTCTCCAGAGTGTATTCGCATATGTCTAGTTAGGGAACCAGGTTGCTTAAAGCACTTTCCACACTGCTTACAATTATATGGTTTCTCTTCTGAGTGTATTCGAACATGGTTGGTTAGGTAACTAGACTGCCTGAAGCACTTTCCGCACTGCTTACAATTATGGAGTTTCTCACCAGAGTGTATTCCAACATGTTTAGTTAGGTCACCAGACTGCTTGAAGCACTTTCCACACTGCTTACAATTATGTGGCTTCTCTCCAGAGTGTATTCGAATATGTCTAGTTAGGTTACTAGAATGATTGAAGCACTTTCCACACTGCTTACAATTATATGGCTTCTCTCCAGTGTGTATTCGAACATGTGTAGTTAGGTCACCAAACTGTTTGAAGCACTTTCCACATTGCTCACAGTTATATAGCTCCTCTCCAGAGTGTATCCGAACATGATCTGTAGGCTCAATATGGATTTTATGTTCAGGTAAGGCTGTCTTATTAACCTCAAGATTACCCAGTTTCTCTGAATGTGGACGTTTCTCGGTAGCATAGCATGAGCTTCTGTGAGAAGGTACATGGTCCATTGTTTCCATGTCCTATAGCAACAAACAGAAATTGATTAAAATGTTTTCTATATGATAAGGTAAAATTGTAACTAGCGATTTCTAATAGAAAGTGAAGTGCTGCGAGAGTTTGTGGATTTCCTGTAAATGTGTGACATAAATGCAGACCACATTGAAGATCGTTTCAACAATGCTGAACACGCATCATCGGTGTGCGTCGTAAGTTATAAAAGAGTTCCCAATTATAAAAACATTTGTTAAGAAAATCAAAATGTTACGAAAACATCGTTTTTTATTATGATAACGGTTATTGTTAAACTAACATCGTAAACAGTAACAAACGCAGTCCCGCTCACGTCAAATTTGTGACATTTTGAAATTTTTCTTAGATTTTTTTACTAAATGCGTTTCATTTAACGATTACAGAACCACATCATTTGGAAGGCGCATTTTTATTGTCTCGATGGGCTAAGATGTTGAAAACATTGTTGAGGTCTGCATATAATAATCAGTTTTTGATTATGTAAATGACAATAGATTAAGATTGTTTAAAAAAAGATGTTCCACACACGTATAACGGATTTATCATTCAAAAATGTGAAATATGTCACACACTTTACCTGAGAGGAAAATGATAATGTATTATGGCTTACAATACTCTAACAGTTAACAATGTTAAGAATCTGTAAATGTTCTTCAAAGTTAAACAATGAAATAGAGAAAACCATTATAGGGTCTTAGAGAATATGTACAATGACTTTGTTGCCAAGTAGTAATTTCTCTAAGTATATCACTAGATGATTTCAATTTGAAAGAGCTAAATGCATACATGTAGTAGAGCTATTGCTCTATGACTGAAACGACATAAATATCAGCAAACCAAGTTATCTACTCTAACAGGTACAGTTGTTATGGTATACATGTATATTGCCAATCAGTAGCGGAAACGAGATAAACAAAATTAAACACTTAATATTTTTGTTTGCGACTGCGTTGGGCCGCTAGTTTGGCACGTTGGCCGCGCATTCGGTTTGTTCGTTTTGCAAGTCTTGGTGTGCACTCAGTTCATTGTTCATACCATTACTGTAAACTGCTGGGTTTCGTTTGTAATTTAAGCTATTGTCTTGTTCCGTGTGCTCAGTTCAGTCCATCATGGCAGCTGGCAGAAGGAAGACACTGGAAAAGGCTGAAAGCTATCACATATTCTAAAGAATGTGATGTAAAGTGGTACGCAAGCTATAGTGCTAAGTGTGCATGCGATGGAAAGAGAAAAAATCTTTGACCCAAGTGGGACTCGAACCTGTAGCACTCTGTAGTGCTCGTAGCGTTCTGTAGTGCTCGTAGCGTTCTGCAGTGCTCGTAGCGTTCTGTAGTGCTTGCAGCGTTCTGTAGTGCTTGTAGCGCTCTGTACTGCTTGTAGCGTTCTGTAGTGCTCGTAGCGCTCTGTGGTGCTTGTAGCGCTCTGTAGTGCTTGTAACGCTCTGTAGTGCTAGTAGCGCTCTGTAGTGCTTGTAGCGCTCTGTAGTGCTTGTAGGGTTCTATAGTGCTTGTAGGGTTCTGTAGTGCTTTTGGGTTCTGTAGTGCTTGTAGCGCTCTCTAGTGCTTGTAGCGCTCTCTAGTGCTTGTAGCGTTATGTAGTGCTTGCAGTGCTTGTAGCGCTCTCTAGTGCTTGTAGCGTTATGTAGTGCTTGCAGTGCTTGTAGCGTTCTGTAGTGCTTGTAGCGCTCTGTGGTGCTTGTAGCGTTCTGTAGTGCTTGCAGTGCTTGTAGCGTTCTGTAGTGCTTGTAGCGCACTGTAGCGCTTGTAGCGCTCTGTAGTGCATGTAGCGCTCTGTAGTGCATGTAGCGCTCTGTGCTGCTTGTAGCGTTCTGTAGTGCTTGTAGCGTTCTGTAGTGCTTGTAGCGTTCTGTAGTGCTTGTAGCGTTCTGTAGTGCTTGTAGGGTTCTGTAGTGCTTGTAGCGCTCTGTAGTGCTTGTAGCGCTCTGTAGTGCTTGTAGCGCTCTGTAGTGCTTGTAGCGCTCTGTAGTGCTTGTAGCGCTCTGTAGTGCTTGCAGTGCTTGTAGCGTTCTGTAGTGCTTGTAGCGCACTGTAATGCTTGTAGCCTTCTGTATAGACTTGCTCCAAGTCGAACTCGCTGAGTCACTTGGTAAGCGATTACTGGGTCAAAAAGCGAGTGCGAGAATCGAAGCGAAAGGCGAGTTCGACTTGTTTCACTTGCAGGAAATTGAATCGGGGATTATGTTTTGGCGCGAAAACACATTTTAGGGGCGGAGCTAGCCTCCGATTCAGACGTCTTGTGTGGTTCGTTTCCCTCCCTCCCACACCAACGTCTGCGAACTCGAGCCACATTTTGTGTTCCGTGACTTACGGATTGTTTATTTTGACCAATCAATTTGCTAGTTAGGGTTTTCCCATAGCCCAAACATTAATTAATTACTTCGTGGACCGTGGGAACACAAACATTTGATTGGCTGATTATTTCGACTTCCATTTTTGCACGTGCAGCACGTGCTAGCCGCCTAGACAACAGAAAATAACTTCAAAACGCTCAGAGGTTACCAAGTGGTAAAAAAAAACATATTTCAGTGCATAAAATGTGGACTTTGGCTATGGATTTTGAAGCTTCCGAATATCTCTAAAAGAAAGATCTTCACTCATATGTCCATATTGTCTTGTTCCGTGTGCTCAGTTCAGTCCATCATGGCAGCTGGCAGAAGGAAGACACTGGAAAAGGCTGAAAGCTATCACATATTCTAAAGAATGTGATGTAAAGTGGTACGCAAGCTATAGTGCTAAGTGTGAACGCGAGGGAAAGAAAAAAAATGTCCGACCCCAGTGGGACTCGAACCCAACGACCTCCAGGTTATATGTCTGGCGCTCTACCAACTGAGCTATCAAGTCAGATGAGAGCAATCGTGGGTATTGGTGCGTTTTATGGGGTCACGGCGATTATACTAGTGCTACGCGGCAAACATGATTTTATATCATTAACAAGAGCCTTTACTCGGGCCATATGGAATTTCAACAAGGAATAGTTGGTATTCTTTGCAGGTTTGATTAAAAAAGTATTTTACGCTTGCAATTTTTTTTAGCCTTTGGGAGAATAATAAATTATTTTGAATTCTTTTTACAAGAGTTACATATATAAATTATTTTTAAGAAGAATTGTGATTCTGTCTCCAGGGAAGCCATATAATAAACATATTATATCAGTCATGTAAATATAATCCTATTTTAGAGTGCCTGGGATGATAACTGCCATGGAAAACAGAAAACAAATTGCAGTCATGTTTATAACAGTAGCTACATTGTACATATGTTTGAGACAATATACATGTAGCAACACAAGACCAGTGATAATATAGTGAACATGAATGGTTAATTCTGTCCTGCTCTGCTAAGACTTACAACTGTTTATCAAACAAGTTTGATTTCACATGGTTTCGCATGGTTTTCAGGGAAGAATAGGCGAATCCTTGCTGACGTCATTGTTTACATTTTTGCCTGATTAGCATAAATTAAACTTCAAGCTACAAACAGAGTACATGTACATCAGTTGAAAGAGAATTTTAAACTTAGTAATCACCGAAAATGTAAGATTGATATGTTAAATATTTACGGAGAAATTGACTTTTCAAAACTGTAAAATGGGCTGGGGGGCAAAAGTTGCCAACAGCCATACATTCTTTGTAAATTTTGCTATTTTTAAATCACTGAATGTTCCTCAAAATAAATTTATTTTAACATTCTAAAATTTTCGGTGATTATCAAGTGTGTCAATCTCTTTCGATTTATGGACTCTGTTTATATGTACGTTGCTTGAAGTTTGATGTATGCATGTAAACAAGGATTCGCCTATATAAGAGGCCAAGTAAGATCAACAACAAGTCTTTAAAATAACACATGCAATGTTCCTTTGAACTTCCTCCCAGTGATTTAGCATTCAGTTTTGCACTGTATCAGTAGCTTTGCCTATTTACTTGCAGCTACTACACCAGGGGTCAACCCCCAGGTACCCTGGGGATTTGCACAAATACCCAATCAAACTCGTTGTATCAAATCCCCTGATATGGGACACAGCAATTAGTAAAAATTCATACAAGGTTCCTGATCTATGAACCAAAGTGAGCTTTTCCCCCTCACCGATGGGCAACAAACAATTAATTCTGACAGGTTCCCATGGATCCACCCCTGGGGGAAGCTGCTAATACATGCAATATTTACTCATCCATTTACAACAACAACAAAAGAATTTAAGGCAGCAGTCATGATTATATGGATTTACACTGTATATTTAAGCAAGTTTTTCTTTGTTCTCCCAACATATCCCGCGTGTTTATATAAGAGAACAAAGACATGGAAAGCGTGTTATATTGCTTTTATAAAATAACGAACAGGAAAACACTAGAATTAAATCTTACGTACGCACGATCAGAAAATCAATTCTCCTAACAGTAACAGTCGTCAGAAATCGACCGGCGATGAGTTTGCAGAGCGCGGGAAATCCTCCAAGGCAGAACTAAGAGATGAACTTGCGAAGGCAAGCTTTGTGTGGCTCTATTTTGAAAATATCTGCTTCAACATTCCCCGAAAAGAATAACTCGGAATTCAAGACATTTTTTGCCGGAAATTTAAGCCATATGGCATAAGGCATTCAAGGAGTAGAGGACTTGAACTGGATGTTTTTGTCACTGAATTTACAGGAGGAAACATGATTGCCGTCCCCATCTGAACTTTGAAGCATGTTTTAGTTGAATGAACTTTTATTTTCGCCAAACTCAATGGAAACATCTAGCTGTTGGAACCTTCTCCCAATGAGATGAGGCTAAAAGTGTAAGGTAAGAGGGAAAAGCTCACTTTGTTCTGTGAAAATTTGGTTGCCAAACTTCACAAATGTCGCACGTGAGTTTGCAAAATTCTGATTTTCTTTTCATGCAGTAGTTCATAAAATGGCAAGGAGAAAGCTAAAAACTTTATCTGAATTACCAAGACCAAGCAGCTAGGGTAAATGATAACAATTGGCCTTATATACAGGCTTAGTATTTTGTCACTTCGTCGCCGACAAAATGTCGGACTTGAACCTATTAAGCATACATTTAGTTTGAGATAAAAAAGACATCGAAAAAAATCAAAAGAGTGTTACTTTTCCCTCTCTTCTACTCTAGTCTGTAGCTCAATTCCTCACTCTATTCGTCTATCAGGAGGTTGTTTAAAAACTAGACGCATTAGCCGTTTATGTGTTTAAGTTTTACCGTACAAAATAAGTTAAGTCTTAAGAGAAGTGGTTTTGTTTCTTGAATCCGCGACTAAAAATCTCGGCCGAGATGGTTAGCAAATTTGATAAATGATAACTTCATGTCGGTCAGTTGTATTTTTGTTTTAAAAATATATCTGTCTGTTTTATTGATTAAAATCACATTGAAAGTCAACGTTTGGTGAAGACATTCTTCCTTGTCGTTTTGCCATTTTGATTTCATTCATAATCGCGTGCCATCGCCACAGCGTGACGAATTTCCATGTTTATAGACTCTCATACAAACACGGCTTTCAGCCAATTAGCGTGCAAGTTTCCTCTGGGTTATTTTATAATAATATTTGTATATTTCACTCCCTAATATATTATAAGTGCAGTTTTTCTAGTGAGACTTATAAAATTATCCGACACTGTCTTTTACATGTATAAGGCACTGTTCTGTTTGCAATCATTAATAAATTTGTTGTTGTGAGTGACTATAGTAGTTTCATAAGTGTGGTCTTTATATCTACACTGTACATGTAGTGAAAGGGTTAATTTTTATTGACTATGGTATTCCATCATTGGTTGACTGATATGATCAAGTATGGGACATGGTTGATCATGGTATTCCATGGTTGACTGATGTGAAGCATGGGACATGGTTGACCATGGTATTCCATGGTTGACTGATGTGAAACATGGGACATGGTTGACCATGATATTCCATGGTTGACCATGATATTCCATGGTTGACTGATCTGAAGTATGGGACATGGTTGACCATGGTATTCCATGGTTGACTGATGTGAAGCATGGGATATGGTTGACCATGGTATTCCATGGTTGACTGATACACATGTGTCACACATGATATGCACATGTGTCACACATGAAATTACACATGATATGCACATGTGACACACATGAAATTACACATGTGATACACATGAAATTACACATGATATGCACATGTGACACATGAAATTACACATGATATGCACATGTGACACATGAAATTACACATGATATGCACATGTGACACATGAAATTACACATGATATGCACATGTGACACATGAAATTACACATGAAATTACACATGATATGCACATGTGACACATGAAATTACACATGATATGCACATGTGACACATGAAATTACACATGATATGCACATGTGACACATGAAATTACACATGATATGCACATGTGACACATGAAATTACACATGATATGCACATGTGACACATGAAATTACACATGATATGCACATGTGACACATGAAATTACACATGATATGCACATGTGACATGAAATTACACATGATATGCACATGTGACACATGAAATTACACATGATATGCACATCTGACACATGAAATTACACATGATATGCACATGTGACACATGAAATTACACATGATATGCACATGTGACACATGAAATTGCACATGTGTCACACATGATATCACATGTGTCACACATGTGTTGGGCAAATTTTATAGTGTGTTGCACATATATTCTGATTAAATTTTCACACATCTTTCACATGTGTTACACATGTGTAACACATGTGATGTCACATGAAATTCACATGTGTGCTGAGTCACCACTGTTACACATGTGTATATAGTTTTGGTAAGGGTTAGATGGGTATATGATGGCCTTAATACATAGATTCTAATCAATTGCTACTATATTCGCTCGACAGCATGTCACTTTCAATTTGAAACTACTAGTATTAGTATATATACATGTATACCACACCAGTGAATATCACTTTTCACACGCTCTGATTTGGCTACTCAAACAGTGAATATGATTTCATATTCACCTCAGAGTAAAGCAGCGATCATCTCGCACAAGTTTTTGTCCATTTGATAGAAAATAAAATAATTATTTGTTGCTGACTATTCACCTGGAGTGTGGTACATGTATATACTAAAACAATTATTCACCTCAGTGTTGGCGAATAGTGGTGGATATTTACCTCGCCGAAGCAGCTCGGTAAATATCCACCACTATTCACCTCTACTTCGGTGAATGTGAATGTAAATCATCAATACTCTTTTGCAAAAATACTACTTACATGTACATCATCAGAACAGTTAGCCTGGTTTGGCAACCTATGTTCTCCAGTAACAGTGTTGTAGAAGAACAAAGTCTCACCAAACTTGCACTTGTATTCACGCCATTTACAATCTTCAGTTTTCATATCCATTATCTGTAATGTACTATGGGGAGAAGATAATATGAGGTAGTTATAAACAGGGGTTAAATTGCAACAGACATGTGGTACAATACATGTACATGCATATATGTTTGCAAGCACAGCACAGGCATGCAGGAGTTTGTGATTTTGGTTTTTCTTGAATTGTTCTATACCTTTATGCCTTAAGAACAGGAGCCCATGGTTTTCTGGATAAGAGATATTATTGCCAACCAGTCAGCCAAGCGAAGACACGAAGCTGACGAGTCGGAAGATTATAGAACCAATGCACAGAAATTAGGCAGAAAACATCTCGCAGTGACTGCAAAAGTGTAATGTAAGCAAGCAAGGAAGATTTGCAAGACCAATCAGAATACTTCTCCCACATGTTCTGAAAGAACTTTGGAATATTGAATGAAGCATGGTCATCCTAGTTATGCCACTCACCTCAGTAATGAAAGACCAATTCAGCCATGCACCTACCGGTAAGCAACCTGGGGATGAAAGCATTCGCTTTAGGAGACGAGGAAGACGAGAAAGAGCTACGAAGCAAGCATTTTGACGTGGATATCATTTACGGTAGTGCCAACACTCTAGCGGAATGGATTTGAACAAAGTACTGTGAACACAACACAAACTAGAAGGGAGGTACCTAAACCAAGTAATTACATTGTACATACATGTAGATGAAGAAGCTACTGTAATTGAGGTGCACGATTAATCAAAAGTCTGTTGTTAATTATTTCATGTTGAAAATCATATGTTTAAGCCAAAAGTTTTGGCTGGAAATTTAGTATATACATGTAGGTACCCTAGAGGTGCCTGGTGAGCACGAGCGCCAACATTGTTAAGGATCAGTGGCAAGTCGCATAGTAATAAAATAATTTCAAAATGGTGGCTAAACCAGTCTGCCGTGCTCCCTTGCACTAGGGCCATGTTTTGCCCTCGTAAATGGTTTGCTAGGGTAACCTGTCTACCCGGATCAACTCTGTTCAACAGCCAAATTTCACATTGCACGTTCCTGGAGTTGTCTAGCAATTAGTACATGTAGATAACATAACATTCTAGGACACTAGACAGCAGCAATAAAGGGCACCACAGAAAGTAGAATCAACATTAATCCACCAAATCTGATTAACAATCCTCTGATAGGAGGGGTAATCGTATTGGAAGATAGATACACATGTACATGTAGAACCCACCTAAACTCTACTCGTGTCCACCATTTCGTTTTTTATGCTTGAATGATTTTGGCAGCCACATGGAAACCAAGCCTGGCTACCAAACACTCTAAGACTTCAAATTTGATCGAACTCTTGAATTAAGAAACTACCGTATTCACTCACGGATAAGCCACACCTTTTTACCCAAAATCTTCGTTCGAAATCGGGGCTACGGCTTATCTGCACGAGGTTCCGTAAATTTACATAAATTAAAATTGTCAAAGAAATAATTTTTATTAACTCAAACCAAAAGAAACTAAGCACTGGTCATTGCTTTTGCAAGTTTGGTGGCTCTCAAAACAGCTGTTTTGATGTACATGTAAGTGATATTCTTGCCATTAATGCTTCTTCGTCAAAAGATCTTTAACACGGTTTAGAGTTGCTTTTCTGGAGCAACTAAATGTCACCACACATGGGATCTCCATTCCACCACAAAGCATTGTTGCAGTGTTGTCATCAGCCTGTTACTTCGATGGTTATACTGTACATGTAGTTCCTCCACAAGCAAGAAAATACACTGTACATACCACACTATCCTTAGCTTGAGTATAATTTTCGCATGGTACAATAAATGGCCCAGTGGGGGTCTGTCAAAACTTTCACAGCAAATTTGTTGAACTGATCTTCCACCTCTCTTTGAGTAACTACATGTACATTGTAGTTTCTTTTCTGATATATGGCTTCCAGATATCCTTTTAGACATGATACTTGTATCAACGGACAGCTTTGCCCTAATAAAAAACCAAACTACTCTGTGTTGTCTTGACTTCATTCAGCATAAACAAAATTTCTAGTGTCCAGTTTTCTCTCTTCCAACAGATGCCTGGTTACTAAGCTACGGATGAACATGAGCGGTATCCGGTCGTTTTGCTAACGAGTCGTTTCGCCAACTGTCATTTCGATAACATCTTAAGTCGTTTCGCTAACGTCATATATTCATGGTTCTATTCATGGTATGTATGTACGATATATAACATAAAGATTAATAAAGATTACTTCAGTCATATTTTGAGTGGTGTGATTTATTTCGGTAAGCCGGTCGTTTACGCCGACATCGCAGACTGTTACTGACTGTCAAATACTCTCTCCCAATTATTGATTTAATTGAAATAAAAGTAAATTGAAACCACCATATTGAGTATTTAGCGAAACGACCGTAATTCACATGAGCATGTTGTTGGTTTGGTTGATATGTAAAATTCGATCTAAAAGGTGACCTGAATGAACAGATCCTGGTAAACAAATACTATGGAAAAATAGGTCATCTATCCAAATACATTGTATGTAGACATGAAGTTTATTAATACTATTTCAGAGCTTAAATTACAGATACAACTTTGGAGTTTTCCCCAGTTTGAAAGTCTGATTTATTTACGTTTGATATTCTTCAAAAAAAATTGTTTTCCTAAACTCAAGCTTCAAAACTTGGGGTGCAGCTTATCTGTGAGTGAATACGGTATAAATACTTAAACTAAGCAAGTAATTTCTTACATGTATTTTATGTGAAAATTCTTGTTTCAAGAAAACTGTATTCTCACTTTAAAGCTGTTCTTATTTCAAGAATATCTTATACGAGTTCTTGAAATAAGAAAAGTTTTAAAACGACAATCCAGTTTTCTTGAAATAAGAATTTGAGAATAATATTTCAGTAGCATGTGATATTGAGCATGTGCCCAGCAATTAAACCACATGAGCGATTTGCAAACCATTTTGTGAGGAGGAAAGTTGTTTTAGCTCCAGGAAAATACCAAAAAAACATGCTTACAGAGGAAAACAAGAACCCTATAAACAGTATACTCTACATATACATGTATGTTGAATTACCAGCTAGAGGAGCTCAACATTTGCAATATCGAAAAGAATGACAGGAAGTCACAGGATACTGCCAAAAATATACACTTGAAGACAACTGCCAAGAAACCGAGGAAAAACCAAGATGGCGCTCCCACCAAACACAACTGAAAGCTTTGAAATGCGAGTTGAAGACTCGGCTAACAGAACACAAACCAAACAGGATTTTACTTCTGAACTTATGCTTCATCACAAAGTGGTTCAAATACATTTGTACCAAAACCTAATCAACTGGTGGATCTGTTAATTTGGGGAATGATGCAAGTATTGTTCAATAACTGAAGTGAAGGATAATAAAAGCAAGCGGCAATCCAAAAATCAAAATAAGGTTTTTAATTAGTTTCCATTTTTGAGAAATATTGCAAGTTACTCAAAAATCAGATTTCTAGTTTTGAGAAATATATCACAGTCAAAAATAAGATTCAGTAATAATAATAATAATGTATTGTATTTGTAAGAAAAGCACAATTTTTACATGAAAATGAATAAAGGAATGCCAAAGCCAGAGGCTTATGCATCAATCAGCGGCTTCCCCCTGGGGCCGACCCCCGGGGACCCTGGGGGATTTGTCCAAATGCCCATTCAAACCTCATCTAATCCCCCTGGGTATGGGGCAGGAGAATTTTGACAAATCCCCTCCCTCTGGGGCAAATATAATGGGTCCCTGTAATATACATTTGTACGTTTACTTAACAAATATCAGTTACATACATGTATCACCTACAGATCTTTGCAGTAGTAGCACACAAATGATGGCAGTTGCTCGTCCCTCTTCTTGCTAATCTTTACACAGGGGCCATGGTACCAGATGAAGCAGATGGGCCCTCGTTTGTCACACTGGATCATGAAACTATAGAAGATCACAATGACCTTTTAATGTATATAATGTTACATGTTGAGGCTTTTCTCTTCCCTCTGTCGGTGCTCCATGCATTAAAAACTGGCATATTAAATTAAAAGGGCGCCAGTTCAAACCAAGTCAAAGACCTCGTGAGCGGAAATGGCACGATCGAAGCTCGAAGAACATCCAGGAATAACGGATTGGGTAAACCGCTGACCTGATATTACAAATCCCCAGGGTCCGTCCCCTGGGTTAAACCACTGGTAGCAAAAGTGTTGTTTTCCCCCACACTCTCGGGCAAGATGGAGCTGACAAATCGTGACAAATGCCCCTGAGTTCCCGTGGGTTCCCCGGGGGTCGGCCCCAGGGGGAAGCCGCTGATTGATGCATTATATGGCCAAGGGTCAGGGTGCTATTATGAAACTAGATTGGCAATGTTTTTGTGACTGTAAAAAATATTGTTATCGTCAGCAAAGAGGACAAATGATAAATGTTTGGAACTGTTTCTAGTTCTGAGAAATATCACAATCCAAAATATGATTTATTCATTCTTGCTTTGAGGCCTATTCCAACTCAAAATAAGATTTTCTTGATTTTTGTCAATCTTACAGTACCTCAGGATGGCTTTTTGAGGGAATTTGCCCTTATTTTAAAGAAATTTTAAAGTGAAAGAATAAGTAAAATCAAAATCACTTCCACAGATCTGTTTGAATCGGATAAAAATGAGAGAAAAGTGGAAGTACGAAGAGTATTACATTAGTAGCACATGTTTTCATTCATTAGAATGACATTTTATAAGAAACGGCTTTTCAAATGAAGAATATATTTGAACGATCGTTCATGATTAGTTAATAAGGAGCCGTTAATTAATCTATTAGATATAATTAATATTTTTTATACAGACTTAATACCCAAGCAAAATAATATAAAAATTTACTCTTTCTCCCTTTGTCAACGCTTTGCAAATTCGTCTCTTTGTCTTTTGTGGTGTGTAAAGGGGGTCCCGGCTAGATAGCTAACAGGGCCTTAAATATGATAGAAATAAAAGTACTTACCGAACGAACAGTGGCGACTTCTCTCACATGCAACAGGACGCCATCTTGGTTTCAACTTTCACCAGTCTTCGGTCCCAGTCTTCCTGTGTGTACCACAGGAAGCCCGTTCATTCTCCCCGTTGAATTAACAATTATCCTTAAATGGAAACACGCTTGTAATAATGATAATCGTTAATTCTATGACAAATCCTAACCCGAACGAGTTCACGGGTAAACGACGGGTTCTCACTCACCTAGAGCTAGGGTTCACAGGTAAAAAAGAAGAGAAGGTAAAGAGAGGAAAAATATTTTTTGAGCGCTCCTTCGTAACCCTTTGCGTGTGCTGCAGTGTAGTGCAGACGTCTTCACTGCTACACAAGCCGGCCTAACGCCGTTCGAAATGTACCAAATGTTTATCTTTATCCTTAACTGGTTTTAAGAATTCCATTAGAATTAACGATTATCATTATTCCAAGCGTGTTTTCCATTTAAGGATAGTTGTTAATTCAACGGGGAGGATGTGTTGGCTGAAGCAAAGAGTGCGCCCGGATTGACATTCCGGAATAGGAATAGATGGAATAATCTCTGAAAATCTCTGACGTTTCCTGAAATGTTATATTGAGGATACATTTTGTATTCCATACGCAAAAATTCCCGATATAAGCGATTTGTAGTGATCTTCTGTGTATTCTTATACAGTCAATCGAACACGGCAAAAGCAAGCTACATTTCAGAGGGAACAAGAAGCTGCACGCAGCTTGAACTCCGGCGTATTTTGTGTAATGCGGACTATCTCAGATACTACATGTTTGCCAATTTTCGAAAGATTCGAAAGTGCGCACACACAGTTGATCTCATCTAAAACGAGTCAGAACACGAGTGAACAAAAGTAGAACACGAGCGACTTAAAGTAAGCCAGGGTACCCTAGGGTAACACAGGTAGCCCACAAATACTAGGATCCAAATACTAATATGATCTGTTCTAAAACTCCACATAAGTCAGGACATGAGTGAACACGAGTGCACAGCGGTTTGTTTTATCGGGTTACCTGTGTTATCAGTGCGGTACCCTATTTTTGTATTTCCGGGCTACCGGTGTTATGTTAGCTTGGCTTAGTTATGTCGGGCTACTTGTGTTTTAAGTAAGGTACCCTCTCTTTGTATTTTCGGGCTACTTTTGTTCACATCGTTTTTAGAATGCACACAGCCATATCACTGTTAGTACACACGCACAATCAGTCATATTGGATTGCACAATTAGATGCAAAAGTATACACGCACAGTTGCATCACATAGCAGCGCCAGAGTAACAAGAAGCTGCACGCACCTTTAAAGAGGAACTAAAGCCTAAATCCATTCAATATCTATGCAAAGATGTATTCCAAATAAATAAATTGTGCTAATCAGGTTTTCTATGTTACGTGTCTATGAGGAGAAAAGCTGAAACCTTCCTCGCACCCTCCGCCCAGACGGCTGAAGTATGTTTTTTTTGCTGGACTAACGGCTCCTAATTGCGAACCACTGTGTTTTCTTGAATATGGGGAAATTTGCTTTGAATTGAGCCACCACACCGATCTAAATTTATCAGCGGAGAATCGAACTTGAAAACTAACTTGAAAACTAATTTTCTCTTCAAAGACGCGCAACACAGACAAATATAATAGCAGAAGTTATATATTTATAATACATATTTGTTTAGATGTTGTGAACACAAGTAGAACACGAGTGAATACGAGTGCACGCAAGTAAAACACGAATCAACACGAGCAACTTCACGTAAGCCAGGGTACCTAGGATTACAAAAATACTAGGATCCAAATACTAGTAGGATCTGAAATATAACTCCACGATTCAGAACACGAGTGAACATGAGTGCACTAGCGCTTCATGATTTAATTAACACAAAATTAGAATCAGAATAAAATAATAAAAATGGTGGTATCGGCTTAGTTGTTTCGGGATATCTGTGGTATCAGTGTGTGCCGTGGTACCTGTGTTGTCCTATTGTTATCAATGCGGTACATTACTATTCTCTATGTATTGTCGGGCTATCTGTGTTATCCCAGGGGAACGCAATTATCATGATAATAAAATTGCGTTATCGCCTTAGTTGTTCAGGGTTACCTGTGGTATCAGTGCGTGCCGTCTTTATATTTTCGGGTTACCTGTGTTGTCCTATTGTTATGAATGCAATGCCACTATCGCCATTTTGAACTGTTTCCTTTGTAAATTGGCCGTCCTGTTCAAATTAATTTTCGAATTTGGCGGCGTACTGTATTTTTTAGGACCCGGATGTGTCGCGCCATTCTGCCCGATGTGTGTTATCCTAGCTTGGCCCAGTTGTATCGGGTTCCCTGTGTTTTCAGTAAGGTACCCTTTGTTTGTATTTTCGGGCTACCTGTGTTCACATCGCTACTAGTATGCACACAGCCAACTCACTGTTAGTACACACGCACAATCAATGGATTTGAAGAACAGAATATTGGCAATTCAACTGTAATGCACTGCAATAAATTCAATCCAAGGACATATTCAGACTCTGAATTCTATTGATCTTTGGAAAATATCCAGCCAAAACTATGTCAATAAATGATGAGTGTGAATGAAAAACATCAATTTCTTAGTCATAAAAAACGTGTAATTCCTAATGACAAATCCCTTTTAAGCCAGCTTCTCAAACTCACAGACTGTTAGACGAATTTAACTTATAAACACAAACGGTTTGGAATTCAATGTCAGTTAGTTGATTGACCTTTAAAATAATTTATCCAGGTTCTCTAAATCACAGAGATCTTAAAATTAAATATAGCGATAATTAGAACAAAAAGTACATTAACAGACAAATAGAGAGGAATTGAAATCAAAAAGAGTTTACTTACGATTTCGAATGTTGTCACTGTTCGAATGTTGTGCCTTTAAACGCTGAACGTTGTGCGTATCGTTGTGTTACGCATATGCATGCCTCCTGCTTTAACAGTCGATCAATTAATTTAATTAACAAAAAATATAATATAAAAAAAATCTTGTTTTATCGGTCTTAGCAGTTTCAGGTTGCCTGTCCTCACTATGTATTTTGGTTCTACCTGTGTTGCACTTAGTTATTTCGGATTACCTGTGTTACCAGTGCGGTACCCTCTCTTTGAATTTTCGGGCTACCTGTGTTCACATCGCTATTAGTATGCAAACAGTCAGATCACTGTTAGAACACACGGACAATCAGTCATAATTTAGTACGATACCTAGTTGCTGAGAGAAATGCTTGAAAATCATAAGCCGAAGACGCGTGATTTTCAAGCATTTCGAGTGTTCTAGCTAGTCGTGCTTTAATTCGCCAGTGAGAACGGCATAAAAACGTCTGGTCTATTGATTGATTTTATGACATGACTTTGATAACGCAGTATTTGAACAACAGAATACTGGCAATTCAAGTGTATAAATGCAATACAATGACATATTCAGACTTTGAATTTGATTGAAAATAGATCAAAAACTCGGGGAAATGTCCGGCTAAAACTGTATGAATAAATGTGAAATGAAACATAAATTTCATAGCAAGAAAAAAAATTGTAATTCCTAATGAGAAAGCTCTTCTATTAAGCCGCTTCTCAAATTCACAGACTGTTTCACAAAAAAACATTTGCGCTTATCGACACAAGAGTTCAGTTGACCTTTAAAATAATTTATTCTGAGGTACGCATACTCTAAATCACAGATGTTAAATAAAGCGATAATTAGAAGAAAAAGTACATTAACAGACAAACTGAGAAGAAATTTATTCAAATCAAAAAGAGTTTACTTACAGTACTTACGTAACTGAATCTTTCGTTTTGGATCTTTTGGTAGTGTTGTCGACAGCATCATATCCGGCCACCTTCGTGCACATATGCACTGAATCGGAATGAAACTCGAAGCCTACCTCGAACTTAACTTTCAGCTAACCTGTTTCCTTTCATTCCACATTCGTATAACCAAGATGCACACATGCATGTCACTGATTGTAGTGTCACAACTCGCACAACCAAAGGGTGTCTAGAAAACTCAGACAATGATGGACTTCGGCCGCAAAGCTAAACAACACGAAACTCGTCCGCTTTGATTTTGTTTATAGAGCCATTTCCTCCGTTTATCAGCTGTAACACAAGCTGCTGGGACGTTTAGGGTTTCGAGTCCTTCATCAGTGCAATTAGGGAAGAGATATAAACTACAATAAATACTTTCCGAGACAAACAGACTTGACTGTATACGCGGCGTGATGTAGACTGCGAACAGTACAAGTTCACTCGCACTCGCGACGAGTTGAGCCATTTGAAAAATCAGGGACCCTGGAACGAGCTGAGAAGGCGGCTATATTTCAGGCTAGTTATCAAACTCAATGCAATGAGGGTTTGCTTCAGTTTTCCCCATATTAACAGACATGTAACAATATATTAATGTCTCTCAATCCAGTAGAAAGACTCTCTAGCTAGGTTATTACTCGGGCTGCCTGTGGCAGCGCCGAGTCTTAAAATGCAAGTGGTTATTATTATTTATTTATTTGGTCCATGTCAGACGGCTTCTGCGCATGCGTTAAAGGTCAAATTCGAACCAATCAGATTGCACTGTGCTGGTCACGCAAACAAAGGTTAGATTTCCTCAGGCGCGCTCAGATAAGAAAAGTCCAAGCTCAGACTAGGCGAGACAAGGAGATATCAATTTCAAATAGTCATTGTCAGAAATCTATTCCATCGTGGGCAATGATGCAATACAACCTAAATTTGGGTCAGGTCCATGTTTTACGACAGAATAACCAGAGTCTTTCTACTGGATTCGGAGAGCTCGAGACATTATACAAGTCTGCTAATATGGGGAAAACTGAAACAAAAAATGAACTTTGACGGCAGAAACCCTCATATTTCAGCCAAGCGGAATATTTACATGATCCGCTAAGATTTTTACAAATCTAATTAGTTAAGCAGATGTACGCAGTGTATGCCAACTGAAATGCTGTGCTCGTTTTGTGGTTACGGCTCAGTGGGGCAACTACCCGAACAAGAAGCATGAACTGCCAGCAAAGAGAGAGGAAAACTGAAAGAGGAAATCCTTGTGAGAAATCGACGTACATATGAAGCTATATACGTTATCATCGACTATATGGGAGTCAAACATCGAGCTGCTATGAAACCGCTTGTGACAGTTTGTTTACGCACTTTCATGACAAACGAACGTTTCTACTTTCGACACAACGGTCGCTAAACTGTACGAAATCTCCAAGGATATATCCCTAATGTCCAAACTAAAGGGAAAAACTGAAAGAGGAAATCATTGTGACCAATCGACATAAATATGAAGCTCCAGAAGTAATTATTGAATACATGAGAACCCATAGAGAAAACCGATAATAATGAACACGGTATTAGTTTCACCGACATTTGTGGCGTAACTGAACTCGCACTACAGCATAGCTTGAAATACTGTACGAAAACTCCCGTTTAAAAATTTCCTGATGCCGAAAGGACCGTAGCATTTAAACAAGATATCCTTCTGACCAATCGACATACATATTAAGCTGTGAAAGTATGTTTCCATTCCATAACAGCCGATAGTGCAAACTAGTAAACTGCCACTAGTAAATTGACCTTGCGAGTACTGAACTTTCTAGCGTCAAATGCATGTGTTACGTTTCCAAACTTTAGGACAAGAAATCTTCCATAGAATGTTCTATTTTATTTACAGCTGAGAACTGTATTATTAAACATAAGAAATAAAACAATGGTGCCATTTGAAGAATTATATCATGTCAAAAGTGCAAACGAAGAAATATATATCTACGGACGCGAGCAGCTCGATCGTTTCACTTTGGTCAAACTCGGACTGTTTACGACTGGAACCTGCAGTTTTATCGGACCTGCAGACTAAATTGTAAACGTGTGGCCGTGTTCAGGCTAGTAAATCTAGCTAGCTAACCACAGGAGGTAGCGAGCTTCTTTAGTCTGAACAGTTTTTCTGCTCTGGTGATTAGCTAGCTAGTGGTCGGTGGAATACTTTGAAGTTCCAGGCTACCTAGCGAGGTAGCTTGAATAGAATCTAGCGCGCTAAAAGCCCATCGATGACAACTACCGGGTGTATTGTACGTCAATTGAGCCATCATGGATAACGAGGATCGCCAAACACCAGTCAGTAGCAGTTTTTCGCACAGTTTTACTATTTTGGTTGAAATTTCAATTGAGCACTTTGGCGGTCAATTATTTGCGATTACGAAACACTTGCGCCAAGGGCAGTTATAGACCAAATTTCTATCTTTTAGAGAGGGTCTGAATGGGGGGTCTACATGTCAGTTGTCAGTTAAAATGTTGGCCATTTGTCAGTTGTCAGTTAGCCCTAGTTAATCATTACTAGAGAACATTTACAATGTTTGACCCACAAAAGTTGTCATTTATTTTTCGGTTGTCAGTTGTCAGTAAAAAATCGTCATTTGTCAGTTGTCAGTTAACCCCATTCATGCCCTCTTTAGAGATAGAAACAAACCAGAAGAGGGAAAAACAAAAAGTAAAACCTACTAAGTTACTAGGTCTGAACAGTACTAATTTATTAACTAGCTGCGAGTTGCTGACAGATATCTCAAGACTCTAGTTAGCTGCACGATAGTAGTCTGAACATACATACACACATGAATAAGTAGTGTTTTCAATAAAAGATCAACTACTTTAATTTACATACGAGAAAACAAAAATATTAAATTACATACATGTATATATATACTAGGGGAGCAGAGAATGAAAGTCACCGCGCTACCGGCCACTCCTAAAGACTGCTAATAATTCTTCCCTTTGGTTATTACTAAGAGGAGTTCAATCTCATGTGGCCCGAGTGAAAGCCCAGATGGGCTCTTGTTCTGTCGTAAAACATGCCTTAGCTGTGTAGTTGACCTGACGGTTCAGTTACCCATTGACAGACGTATTGCCTAATTTTACGGCCGGGAATAGATTTCTGACAATGACTCATAGAAATCGATATCTCCTTGTCTCGCCTTGTCTGAGAGCTTTGACCTTTGTTATCTGAGCGCGCCTGACGAAATCTACCCTGAGATTATAATTCGATACCTTTTATATCTAAACGTGTTTAGAAACACTTAAAAGCTGAGATTGTATTTCGCTTACGTTTTTATATCTGTCCAGACAGCGCAGATCTAATGTATTACGTTGTTCGTGTATTTTTAGGTCTATAACAGTTCTTTTACAAGAATTAGAAGATGAAAAAGTAGTTAAAAAGAACTGTAGCGCCTCGAAGTCTTACGTGTTGCTCATTTCACATTCCCACAGTGGTAATTATACGGTGATGATATTATGTGATGTAAACAGCGTTAAATAAATCTATAACGTTTAATGCGCATGCCTCCTGCTTTATCGCTCGATCACAGCGTCTCCGACCCACATTGTTAGTTGCAAATGTCTGAACTGATCAACTTCTGTCGTTGATAGAACAAAAAAAAAGAATTAAAAAAAGACAGCCTGCATTTTAAGACTCCGGCTGCTGCCATAGCAGCGCCGGAGTAATCAGTGAGGGTTTAAACATATATTTACGATTAAACCCCAAAACTACTAGGCCATACCAGTCGGATATCGATGGTAAAATCACTTTAAAATAAAGTGTTAGGATCAGGAGAATGATTTACATTTGTAGATATCTTTAGAAGATCCATGCAGTTTTCATGGGGTAATCAAAACATTTTTTACTCAAGCCGTAGCAAAATGAAACCGATATATTTCTCCTCAACATGAGTAACCTCGATACTTAGATCTTAGATTCTTACTTCCTTTGATAGCATACACTAATACCGGAAGGTGCATAAAAAATGATAAGAAAAATATTGCAAAATACATGCAGGAGTAAAATGCAAAGTAAAATTAATAGTGCAAGTGCAGACAATAATAAGTAGATAGTATGAATAAAAAACCATGCAAAATAAAAGGTCTATAAATGAATAAGTATCGCCGCAAAGAAACTCGCTTCTTTGCAGGTCGCCGCACAGGCAGCCCAAGCTAATGATTTTTACAAGGAATGTATGATTTTTTATAGAAAAAAATCTAAAACTGAACTAAAATGATCAATAAAGTCATAACAAAAAGGCCTTACCTGTGTGTTGTGAAGTTGTTCCTCTTCATCACTGATGTGTTTATTTCTGGTTTGAGGCACTTTCCCTTCCCTATATAAATATTGAGAAGGCAGGAAATACGAGACGCCATTAGTCCACGTGGCGACTCTTCGAAGCCTCGTAATTCTTCGAAAATCCAAACTTTCAGCATTTTACCTCCAGAAACCCTTTCTTACATTCCTCTAGCACTCATTTAATCGATCCATCGCTTATTTTTTCTGCAGATTTCACCGTTCAGCGATTGGTCGATTGAGCACAATGACTTCGTTCTCCGAATCTCCTCGAAAAAACACGGAGGTGTTGGATTCCTTCGGCACTCGTTCGTCACTGCTTCCGAAGAAAAGCCACGTTCAACTACAGGCTGCCTGTGGTTCAACTAGCACAGGCAGCCTATGAAAAAAGGCTAAGGTGACGGTACCCCAGATCGTTACATGCTAGGTTGGCTGCAGAAACCGTCGAATTTGAGTACTTACAAAGCGAGGAAATAAGCAATGGTTCGATTAAATGAGTGCTAGATGAATGTAAGAAAGGGTTTCTGGAGGTAAAATGCTGAAAGTTTGGATTTTCGAAGAATTACGAGGCTTCGAAGAGTCTCCACGTGGACTAATGGCGTCTCGTGTTTCCTTCCTTCTCAATATTTATATAGGGGAGGAAGAAAAAGCCCAGAAGTGCCTCAAACCAGAAATAAACACATCAGTGATGAAGAGGAACAACTTCACAACACACAGGTAATATTGTATGACTTCATTGATCATTTTAGTACAGTTTTAGATTTTTTCTAAAAATTTCCATACATTCCTTGTAAAAATCATTAGCTTGGGCTGCCTGTGGTCGCCGTCGCCGCTTCGCTTCATGGCTTCAAGTTTGAAAATCTCTGCGACCAGACTAGCGAAGTAAACGGGCAAGAATGAAAAATGGGAAATGCCTGGGGGGAACAAAAAAATTATTGTATTGACTGTCGGAACATTCATTCCTGATTTGTTGAACATTTGTACTTTGATGTAATAAACACAAGATGTCCCTTCCTGATAACAATTGTGTTGTTATTGATATAAAGGTTAGTTAAAAATTATTTTGTTATCGTTTCAAAATACAACGATAATTGTACTCACTTTCAAGCACAAGAATCGTATCAACATCTGCGATCACATTCAACGCCTGAAATGTGATCACAATCAAGGAGTAAAATCAACCACATTCAACAAAAATATGCAACTAAACAATATTCAACGCACTACAATCATATTCAAGGCCTGAAATGTTATCGCATTCAACAATGAATCGCGATCGCATTCAAGGCCTGAAATTAGGATCACATTTCACGGGGAAATTCAACCAGATTCAACGGACCACGATCACATTCAAGGCAACCGGGGGGGGGGGGGGGGAGGGGGGGGGATGGGGGTGTTTCCCTATAATGGGTTATAAGGGGAGGCTCCGCCCGAAAGAGTAGAGATTTCATGAGTTGAAGAATAGAAAAGGGTAGGGAAAACTGTCATTTGTATTATGAAGGCAGCAAAGAAAAGCACTCGCTGTTTGTGTACCTCATGTGTACCTGAGTATCTTGACTCACACCAAAACGTGAAATGAATAAATATTATTGGTGTTTGGTTAACATCTCTACTGGAACGCTTTATGTTTTGCGGGTAGAAAAGGGATGCAGTATTTCTACTGCCGCAAACAACATTGCAGATGCTGGTATTCATAGTGGCCTCCAAGTCCTCTTATTTTCCAAATATTCGCACTATAAATTATGGCAAATTTAGTCTGCGCTACTGTGGTCCAAATTTATGGAATTCTCTTCCCGAAAAGATCATAATCAATACCTCTATTAAATGTTTCAAATCTTCTCTTAGTCGCAAACTTTTAGAAAAATACTACTAGTCTCCTTATCTTGGTTTATATCTTTATTATTACTTTATAATAATCAGTATTCTTTTTCTTCCGGATACCTTCTATGATAGCACTTTAATAGTGCTTCTCGATATGATTATCTTGATTTGCCAATTTGTGTGTGTTTTGCCTTCTTTCGATTTTCGTTTTCGACCATAAAATGTATTCAATCACGTCTCTTAGGGTATCTGGCTCGTTTAGTATTTCAGGTACCCTAACACTCTCTCTTCTCTATAATCTTGGTTTATGTTTTATATTGTAAAAATGAGTGTAAATAAATATATTTGTTGCACTAAACACCTCCAAACGTACGTACAACGTTTCTTGTGGAAACTCCTCTGACAAGCGCTTTCGATAAAGTCTACAGTCCGTAGTTTAGACCCTTTCAGCTTGCCTGTTTGTTGCCATTTCAGACCACCTGACTTTCCCCTTGATTAAGGCGTTTTTGTTTTTCTGTATCCCAAGAGGAAATGTACCAATTTCTATAATTGTAAAATAGAGCACTGAATCCTCTAGAGAACTATCACGTGGTATGAAATGGGGTAACAAACAGGCAAGCTGAAAGGGTCTAATTGAAGAAAGACTGCAAATGATTACTGTCATCAGGCAGTCTAAACTTGGCACTTTGATTAGTTTGGCGGTCGAACCTCGTTACTAGGACACCGTAGGCGGAGTCAATGTATGGTATTTTGCCGGGAACGAGATATAATCATAGAAAATACGACAGCGTATAAATACCTTGGACTAATGTTTAGTGCTTTCGGTAACTTAATTTTACTTTAGCCAAACAAGAGTTAAAATAAATTACGCTTAAAGCACTTTTAAAACTTCGCATAGAAATGTGAGAGCATTTTAGGACTGATATTAGATTAACATTAAAACTTTTTGACTCGTTAATTCAATCCGAATCTTGCTCTACGGGAGTGAAGTTTGGGACCTCGAGGCCAAGAATAATACAGATAAAGACCCAATCCATCGTACGGAAAAAGATGGCGGCTGGACATTGGAGCACAGTCAAGCTAACACGTAGAACCCTCTAGTCTCTTCAGTAACAGTGTATTGTCAACAGCACTTGTACTGGCTTGTTTTCAAGATTTAAAAACCCTCTACCGCGATATTATAACGGATTATAAAGTTTTTAACACGCAAAGGATTGTGGGTCAATGTACAAGCCGCCATTTTTGTCGTTACAGTGGATCGAAGTAATACATGTTAAATTTTGTAAATGGCTACTAGGAGTTTCTAAACATGCAACAAATAGCGCCTGTCGGCCGGGAGTTCCTCTAAAAGTAGAAGTAAAATTCAGGAGCATTAAGTTCTGGCTCAAGTTACTGACACGAAACTGGCAGTAGAGGCCTGACGCAGTGAAATAAGCGAATGACTTACAGGACCTTTAAATTGAGGAGTACCTCCACACTAAAATGGTGAAGCATATAATTGCCCTAACAAAGCTCAGAATAAGTAACCACGATTGGAAATTATAAAAGGAAGGCATGCTAGGCCATTTAAAACGGTTGATGAGGGGCAATGTCATTTCTGCCTCCTCAGTGAGTTGATTGAGGATGAAGCCCATTTTGTGTTGAGATGCAAGAAGTAAAATCATCTTAAAAATGCGTTCTATGCCTCGCTTGAAAATGATTTTAAGTTAAGAATAGTGTACTGGCCCGAGGAAAACCACTTAAATGTCATTTTAAACCCAAACTCTAGGATTGATGTCATAACTGCAAAATTTGGTTAGTGTCGCGCAATTGCCCTAAAACACTGATTCGCCCTTAAGATCTCACTCTGTCTTAGTTTATTTGGACCAATGTCCATGTACTAGTAGTATACTCGACGCCCAAATAAAATTTGTCTTGTCCTGTCTTGTCTTCCCTAACGGCGCGCGGTTATTAACGTAACAACAGAGTTTGGCTGCTGGCATGAACAGTTCACGATTGTCAGTGAAGTTGTTAGAAAACGTCATGTTGACAAACTGCTGGGAGATTTCATTTTTCGCCAAAACTGAACACGCGCTCGCCAACATCACGTTTGCCTCCGATTGGACCAATACTCAACAAAATTAATGACAGTTGTTTGGAAAAAAGGACAACTCTGGAAGTGGCCAGGAGCCCATTACCAGGAGCGTTCCTATGTCATGGGCTGGGACCCCAGCACAGGAGTAGATGTGGCTATATTTAGAATCGCTGGTTTTCACTTGACGTCATAGCCGCCATGTTGATACCTTTAAACAATAGATTCCTCATTAGCTTCTTTTGTTGTGGCACCAATATGGCCGCCATGCCCTTTGTCATTCGAATCTCTGGGGATTGAGTGAATACCAGCAATTCGAATTCCCGCGTTGAAAGTGAGAAGCATGATAATGAATAATAATGAGAAGTGACGTTAGCTATCTGATTGGCTAAGACAACATGGCCTTTGTTTATTTCGCGCGAAATGCAATTCTAAATATAGCCACATCTACTCCTGTGCTGGGGACAGACCCAATGGGGAAGATGGACGCTCCTGGTAATATGCTCCTGAAGTGGCTGAGTGATCGGTATAAGTTGTAAAGGTAAACGAGGAGACATATGATTGTTGCGGGAGCATTTGTAAATTTCAGTGTTTCTCTTGTCCTACTTTGTACCTGCGCGAAATATAATTTGCGGAAGCTTCCGTAGCATCTCGCTAATAGGCCTTTTGCATCAATTGATCACGTGACGATTTTCCCATGGCAACGCCTTGTGTGGAGGGCAAGCCATTCTAACATTCCTTGACAACAGAGAGAGCGTGGGAGACGCGAACGTGAAACCTCAATACTAAAAGTTCTGCCGGTTCCTTTGTTATTCGTTTTCAGCTCAAATTTATCATAACTATTTAGCTTTAAATCTTAAAGTTCAGTATTAGAGGATTCTAAGAGCCGTAAGACGATCAGAAATAGCTTTCTGAAGCCAAAACCGAACCGGACTCTGCGAGTTTATACTCGCAACATGAGACAACACTGAGCTGGCGCTGGTAAGAAGCTGACTTCGGGAATGTACTTTTCTTCCACTCTTTAAATCGTCTTTATGTTCTAGAAAAATTATGTGATGACAGGAGAATTATGTATCTGAACGCGTTACAGGCTACAGAGATATTATAAACTGATGTACGAATAATGTACCGATCAATTCGAAACATCACCATCCCCCCCCCCCCCCCCCCCCCCCGGCAACCCCCGGGCATTTGAATTTTTGGAGTTTGGTTTGTTCAAATTCCCGTCCCCCGGGCCAAAAATGTTGTTCAAATTCCCCACCCCATCATCGTATTAGGCGATCAAATGCCCCTACCCCCGGGACATAGTGGTTTACACCCAATCATTTTTTTTTTAAATAGACAGTTGTAGCACAGCCTTTATTTTGCGATGCGACTTGTTCCTTGTTGAAAAGGATAGAGACAAACTCGAAGTAGTACGTATATAAAAAGGGGTAGAAAAACTTATAGTTCTTGTGAGACTCGTGACTGAGAATAAAATATATTAAAATTCAAATGGACTACAACACAGTATTAAATAAAGCAACGTTCGAGCTGTGGTTGTCACGGGAGGGGCAACCGCTATAAAACATCAGCTTCCATAATAACGTAAAAGCATTCAATATCAGTCAGCCGGCCCTTGACCTTGTGTCATAGGTATTTGTTTAACATGTCGAGCCTTTTATAAATATTCAAAAGCAATTTACATTTACATTGTAATACCCTTCTTCTTCAGCCACTCACTCACAAAAGCGGAGTTTTGTCCTTTAAATGTATCTAATATAAAAGTGTCCTCCATGATTCGATCGAGGACGAGAACGGAACATGAATTCGAAATCGAGACAACTTGTTCAAATCCCCCCCCCCCCCCCCACCCCTCCCATTCGGTGTCAAATTCCCCACCCCAAGGACAGCTACCGATGTCAAATTCCCTACTCCCCGGGCACGAAAATTAGTCAAATGCCCGGGGGTTGCCCGGGGGGGGGGGGATGGTGATGTTTCGAATTGATCGGTACATAACAACCTGATATTATAGGTTGTTGAGTAGCTGGTTTTCCTATGTGACAAATTCTCTTTTTTTTTCAAATCACCAGCAACACTAGAGTCTGTAATCTTGAAATCAAGCCCCTCGTTACTTCGTATTTTGGTGATCCACTGAGACCTTAATCCCATGTCTTTATCGGGGAATTTTTGCGATGAAAGGAAAGTCCATCGTTATAGCGTGAATCACCACTGCACATTTGTGGCACACAACAGTGGTAGCGCGTTCCAGTTTATACAACACCAGCGTCTCCTAGCATCTCCTCGGCTATGGTAGAGTATTAAATAGATACATCTCCTGTCATCAGATAATTTTTCTAGAACATAAAAACGCCTAGGAAATTCTTGGCTCTATCGTGTTAGAAACAAGAAACAAAAGTGTTTTCTTCCGAAATCTGGTGTTTACTAGTTCCTTTATACGCTTATAATTACGTTTCACATCCAGGTCTTCGAAAAATATGATAAGCATAAAGTTTTGCTTACGCCGAACGAAAAACAGAGTGATTTACTTTCTTACGTTCGCGTTCTCTTGTAAACGTTTTTCCAGACAACGGTTGAAATGAAGGCGACTGCGTGCATTTTCACGTGCAGTTATTGTATTTTATGCCGTCGTCCTTGACGTTGCCGTCCTGGTTGCGTAAGGTCCCTAATATCTAAGCGAATACTGATATTTTTCACTCCTGTCGTTGCTCTTTTCGACCATGGAACTATAAATATAAACCATTTCAAAATATTGGCACTAGCCGCCCGATCTGATCTAAAACTCCACACGAGTCGAACACGAGTGAACACGAATGAACACGAGTTGAACACGGGTGAACACGAATAGAACACGAGTGAACACGAGTAGAACACGAGTGAAAAACTGAAAAATACTGAAAAACAACTAAGCCAGGGTACCATATGGTAACACAGGTAGCCCAAAAATACTAAGAGAGGGTGCCTTACTGATAACATCACAATTTACCGAATCATCGATTTGAGAAGTAATTTAAGCAACAAAATCACTACAGATCGATAGCTCCTACATAGGTACCTCAGTAAAGTGTTTCCGTGTTTTCCCTTTAAATATTTTGGTCCTTGTGCTCACGGATCTGGACTGGATTCCCGCTGTTTGAAACTCGTGAGTAGAAATCGTCAGCTGGCTGGCTGTCGATCCCTGCGTATTACAATCATCGAAACTGCTCTCTTGAATTTTAAGGAATTATAATCACTTGCTGTCACAATCCGTAGGAGAATCAAGTGCACAGAAATCAGAATGGAAAAAAACAACAATGAAGATTGAACGATGAGAACTCGGCGATCAAAATCCCTCATTTGACCACCTCAAAGTATGTGATGTCCCCAGAATTTCAAGATGGCCTGGAGGTGAATTTTACATTTACCCAAGTGGCCGTTCGCATATTTACGTTTTCTCGCGAAGAAATAAATATGAAAGAAAATGATTTTCCAAAATCAACCAAAGAAGCAACTAATAAGTATAGCTTAACTTGAAGCTTTATTTAAATCCATAAGCCTTCACAAACAAAGTCTACTTATGAGTTTCGGGTTGAGTTTATTCGGTCCTCGTGAATTAAAAACTTTCAATTACAATGCATTATATGTTCTATGGGGATGTCCCTTTGATCATAAGCTTAGGGCCCGTTTACAAGGAGATAGGGTTACCCTAGCACTAGGGCTACCCTAGCACTAGGGTCAAAGATAGCTCGGGTTTACAAGCAAAATGATTCAGGTAGGGTTACCCTACTGCCCGGGCCAACTCAACACAAGCCAGTTGAAGTCTCTTTCAAATATATTATTCATTTGAAAAGCCGTTTCTTATTCACCCCATTCCAATATGGCGGATACACGGCCGGAGCGTTGGGGCGGGACACGAAAACGAGGGTAGTTAGGCGGAAGTCGATGTCAAGAAGGCTATGAGGCGGGAATTTCGCGCAAGTTTTGAAGTGAGTTTGTTTTTCCGAGAGGGTTGGAATAAGTAGATTTTATCCCCAGAGAGTTAGAAAATATGGCGGATATTCAGGCTAAAAATCATTCAAGCATAGAAAGCAACATGGCGGACACGAATAGAGTTCTGACGGGTTTTGGTGGATTAACGTCGATTCTTCTTTCTGTGGTGCCCTTTATTGCAGCTGTATAGTATCCTAGAATGTTGTTATATTACCTACTAATTGCTAGAGAACTTCGGAAACTTGCAATGTGAAATTTGGCTCTAGAATAGAGTTGACCCGGGTAGGCGGGTTACCCTAGCAAACCGTTTACAAGGACAAAACATAGCCCTAGTGCAAGGGTCACCCTAGCTCTCAGACAGGGTAACCCTGGCGCTAGGGTAACCCGGGCAGCCGAGTTGAGTTGTCCCGCCTGCTTGTAAACACATCGCTAAAAATAAGAGGAAATGATCCAGCGCTAGGGTAACCCTAGTGGTAGGGTAACCCTATCTCCTCGTAAACGTGCCCTTAGAGAATACCATCCTGCAACAACAACAACATACGTTTTACAATACACTAACCCGCAAATAGGAAATGTAACATACAAAAATTAAAAGCTAACTGAATAAAGGAAGAAAGAAAGTGTGAATAATTTGATAACAGAAAAATGTACAAGTATCGTTACTATTAATTTAAGGTAGGTAATGGGTGATAAAATTTTGTTAAACTACACTGATGAACAAGAATAAAGTTTGGTGGTACAGCACTAATTTACTCTGATAATAGTTAATAGTTAATTTGAGCATGCTTGTAATTCTATATTTTAGGCCATAGGATTTCCGAGAGTTCTTTGCCTAATGGTATTAGCCTTTGTTTTGTAATGTAAAAAGTATATTTTTTATGGTTTTCTTAAAAGCTTTCTTGGATAGATTTCTCACTTCATTTGGTATTTCATTCTACAATCTTACACCAGTCCTAGAAAATGATTTGTATTAGATGTTTAGGCTTGAGTGCCGTGTATATGAATTATGAGCCGTAGATGATCTAGTATTGTATGAGTGTATATCACTTATGAATGAAAATAAATTGCATAAGTTGGTAGGAGCCTTCTTGTTGACAACAATATGCATTAAGTTTGCAATTGATCCAAGGTATAGAACATTAATAGGGCGAGACATTGGCATCAATAAAAAGAGGAACAACACTTTCTCTCCTGTCACTGAAATAAATAAGTCTAAGGGCACGCTTCTGTAAACTGAGTAGTTTAGTTAAATATATTTTGGCAGCTTGCCCCCATGCACTTATACCATAGGTAAGGTATGATTGTATAAGAGATCGGTATAAAGTTAACTTGGCAATAAGTCCAACTGTTTTGCTTATTTTTGTGCTGATCAGTCTAATATGGAACTTCCATTAAAGGCTGTTATCAATAAAAAGACCGAGATATTTAACATATTCTTTACAATCAAGGGGAACAAGCTTGTCAGATGAATTATCAAAGACCTTGACAGTCTCCTCAGCAATTAATTTCTTTTGATGAGGACGAACAATTAAACAAATTGACTTCTTTATATTTAATGTTAATTTATTTGCTGTTAGCCAGTCACATAACTTAATAAGTTCATTATTTACTATAAGTTCAAGAGATTTTAGGTTTTTGTCTGCATATAATAAGTTTGTATCATCTGCAAAGAGAAAACAACGAAGTTTATATGAGGCTTTATAAATAGTATTGATATACAGTAAGAATAACAAAGGACCAAGGACAGAAGCTGAGGGACTCCAAAAGGATCTTCTTCTTTGTCAGATACATATGAACCAATTTGTGTTGTTAGAGTCCTCCCAAATCGGCGACTCAAACCACTCATACAAGATTCCGCGGATGTCATTATGGTTTAATTTCTGTAATGTGGTTTACAGTATCAAAGTCCTTTAAGATCAATAAAAACATGTGAACAATTTGTTGTCCATGTTTGTTTGTATAGTGTTCAATATGTCATGAATAGCATGTTGAGTTCAATGCCGAGTTCTAAAAGCATATTGTCCATCAAAAAGCATTTTTTTTTTCTATAAAACATATCAAACGATTATACACAAGTTTTTCAATTTTTTTATCAAATACTGACAGTAAAGAAATTGGTCTATAATTATTAGGATCGTATCATCTTCAGATTTAAATATAGGTGAAATGTTTGATGTTTTTAATTTAGATGGGTATTGACCAAGTTGGACAGAGGTATTTATTAAATATACTAATGGTATGCTAAGTGAGTGTCTTGAGCACTTTAGCCGTATCTTGTCCCTTATCACGTTTCATTATTATTAAGGTTTACAACAAGAAAAGAGTAAAGCAAGCTGAACTATAAGCATACATGTAAGCTTACTGTTCTCTGCAGATCGCGAGTTATCACGCTTCACACTTATGCCTGGATTGATAGATCTTCTGGTGAATGAACCCTGATAACCCTTGAAGTATCGGACTGCCTCAAGAAAATATTAGAGTTCTTGGTCCAGCAATATTTGTAGTTGTGATTGCTTTTGTAGACTTTACTCAGCCGAAGTAGCTCTTGTTTCCTGGGCGTTAGATGATGAAGGATTATGACTTGTTCAAGAATGCGTATGAAGGAAAAAAAGCTGACTGTGTTGAAATGTTGCGAGGGCCGAAGGCTCGTGCCGAAATATTTGAGATTTTACTGCTCTCTAAAACACTGGTTTCCTGTGTTCTGGAAACTAAACATTGGCTTAGCATTACAACAATTTCATTACATTTTGCATGACAGGTACGTCAAAACTTTGATGACCCCCCACCCCCAAAGAATAGGTAAAATATTTGATGACCCCCCTACAAAAGCACTTGAAACTTTTTTGCCCCCTCCCCATGATTTAACCCTCATGGGCAACAAGTTAAATAGCATCCATAGTCACTTCGGCTTTAGTGAGTAATTGTTAAATAGATATGTATGATTTGTATCCATGTATATTTAGAATCGTTTCTTTTTTTGTTTTATAATATAGTTGATACGAGACTCCATTTAAACCAGCTTTGCTGAATTCACACCTGTTTAAATATTTCGTTATCAATAAAATGCAACATAAATATATGGCTTCTCTCCAGAGTGTATTCCATCATACTCAGTTAATAGCCTGATTTTCAGACGGTACGAGGTCGTCCGCTCACTTCCTCCCACCTCCCCGTCTGATGGACTTTGGCAGAAACCGTGTTCCTTACGTCATGTAATTTCGACCAATCAGAGCGAAGGTTTTATTTTTAGAGAACTGAGGTATGCGTGGAATGTCTGGTAGAGCCTGCATGAAGGTGAAGCCAAATGGCGGAAGATACAAACGGACTTGATATGGCTTTGGAGAAAGCGTGCGAAACTTTCGGCATTTCTGAATTATTTCCCGAACAGAGAAAGGCATTATTATCCTTCGTTTCCCGGAAGGACCTTGGCCATCAACAGCTGCAGCTATAGGCAACGACCAGGTAGAGAATCGAGAGAGGAGAAATTATGTAGCCTTCTACAGCTCGCCAGGATCACGCACTTTCCTGCACTGCATAATTCTTATGTTTTACAGTTTCAAACTTATGTCGATTTCTCAGAACGAACCCTAACCATATCCTGTTTGAGCTGCTCTGGTGTTTTGGCAGCAGGAATGTTTTAAACAGGATTTTTCGTACAGTATTTCAAGCGCATGGTCACAACACTGATCTAACGACCGGATTTGTTGTACTTTACACTTTGTCAAAATCAAGACTGTTCAAAATTCTGAAAACATAAATATTTATTCAACTTTTACCATGACATATTCACTATATGTGTTCACGCCTGTAGAAATTTCATGCCATTCCATGAAAGATTTAGTCCTCTTAAGGCGAAAAAGCTAAGATATTTCAGCTTTTAGGCCAGCAAATTGTCAAAATAAAGTGTGTTAAAAATTCTGCAAACATAAATAATTGCACAAATGTCGTGAAACTATTACCATGACATACTCAGTATGTGTTTTCACTGCTGTAAATTACATTTCACTGCTGTAAATTACATTTCATGAAAGATTTGGTCTTCTAAATGCCAACATTCTAGGAGACATTACATTTTAATACGGCATACAAAGCGGTCGAGGATCGGAAGATTAATGATTTTCCAAAGCCCGTAGCTAGTAGATTCATAAACATCGCGATATCGATACACTTCCTATCAGATTTTTCCGGTACACGTCTGGGGATAACATGTTTCTCCACGTTCTGTTTCTATAAGTTTGAAGCTGTAGAACATTCTGCAGTGCATGAAAGAGCCGTGATTCTGGCGATCTGTATAAGGCTACATAATTTCTCCTCTCTCGACCTGGTCGTCGTCTCATAGATGCAACTGTGGTAGCCAAGGCCCTTCCGGGAAACGAGGGATAATAATGCCTTTCTCTGTTCGGGAAATAATTCCGAAATGCCGAAAGTTTCGCACGCTTTCTCCAAAGCCATATCAAGTCCATTTCCATCATCCGCCAATGCATGCTCCACTAGACATTCCACGCATATCTCAGTTCTCCAAAAATAGAACATTCGCTCTGATTGATCGAAATTACATCACGTCAGGAACACGGTTTCTGCCGAAATCCATCAGACCGGAGGTGGGAGGAAGTGAGCGGACGACCTCGTACCGTCTGAAAATCAGGCTACTTAGTTAGGTGACCAGACTGATTGAAGCACTTTAATTTCGACACTGCTTACAATTATATGAGTTCTTTCCAGAGTGTATTCGAACATGTCTAGTTAGGTTATTAGAATCATTAAAGCACTTTCCACACTGCTTACAATTAAATGGCTTCTCTCCAGAGTGTATTCGAGTATGTCTAGTTAGGGCACCAGGCTGTTTGAAGCAGTTTCCACACTGCTTGCAATTATATGACTTCTTTCCAGAGTGTATTCGAATATGTCTAGTTAGGGCACCAGGCTGCTTGAAGCACTTTCCACACTGCTTACAATTGTATGGCTTCTCAACCGAGTGTGTTCGAACATGTCTAGTTAGGTTAACAAGCTGTTTGAAGCACTTTCCACACTGCTTACAATTATACGGCCTCTCTCCAGTGTGTATTCGAACATGTCTAGTTAGGTTAGCATACTGTTTGAAGCACTTTCCACACTGCTTACAATTATATGAGTTCTTTCCAGAGTGTATTCGAACATGTATTCGAACATGTCTAGTTAGGTTACTAGAATCATTAAAGCACTTTCCACACTGCTTGCAATTATATGACTTCTTTCCAGAGTGTATTCGAATATGTCTAGTTAGGGCACCAGGCTGCTTGAAGCACTTTCCACACTGCTTACAATTGTATGGCTTCTCAACCGAGTGTGTTCGAACATGTCTAGTTAGGTTAACAAGCTGTTTGAAGCACTTTCCACACTGCTTACAATTATATGGCCTCTCTCCAGTGTGTATTCCAACATGTCTAGTTAGGTTAACATACTGTTTGAAGCACTTTCCACACTGCTTACAATTATATGAGTTCTTTCCAGAGTGTATTCGAACATGTCTAGTTAGGTTACTAGAATCATTAAAGCACTTTCCACACTGCTTACAATTGTATGGCTTCTTTCCAGAGTGTATTCGAACATGTCTAGTTAGGGCACCAGGCTGCTTGAAGCACTTTCCACACTGCTTACAATTATATGGCCTCTCTCCAGTGTGTATTCCAACATGTCTAGTTAGGTTAACATACTGTTTGAAGCACTTTCCACACTGTTTACAATTATGTGGCTTCTCTCCAGAGTGTATTGGAATATGTCTAGTTAGGGCACCAAGCTGCTTGAAGCACTTTCCACACTGCTTACAATTATATGGTTTCTCTTCCGAGTGTATTCGAACATGCTTAGTTAGGTTACTAGACTGCCTGAAGCACTTTCCGGATTGCTTACAATTATATGGCTTCTCTGCAGAGTGTATTCGAACATGTTTAGTAAGGTCACCAGACTGCTTGAAGCACTTTCCACACTGCTCACAGTTATATAGCTTCTCTCCAGAATGTATCCGAACATGATCTGTAGGCTCAATATGGGTTTTATGTTCAGGTAAGGCTGTCTTATTAACCTCAAGATTACCCAGTTTCTCTGATTGTGGACGTTTCTCGGTAGCATAGCATGAACTTCTGTGAGTAGGTACATGGTCCATTGTTTCCATGTCCTATAGCAACAAACAGAAATTGATTAAAATGTTTTCTATATGATAAGGTAAAATTGTAACTATTCTACAGGTATAAATAAATAATAATTTCTATTTCTAACAAATTAACGAAATATCCCTCTGGGATACAGGGATAAATGTCGCAGAATCTCAAGACAATCTGATGCAAAAGGTTAGGCATCATGGTATTACAGTGGTGTGAAAAATAGCATAATTAGGAAGAATGTAGCACAATTTATTATTTCACCTATCGCCTGAGTGTGCGTGAGAGCGTGACCCCTCCCTGGCGATAGGGTTTTAAAATAGTCGTAGGCAATTAACTATTTTAAAGTGCCCATACTATTTTGTTTTCTTTTGGATTGCGAATAGATGCCTGAAAACATTAAATTTCACTTCCTGTGACGCCATTTCGAGAACAAGAGCTCTCACGTTCTCTTATTTTATCTTCTTCATGTTCTCCACATTACGTTTTCATACACTAAAAACGGCGAAGGAAAATTGCAATACAAAATCGTTTTCCGCCGTTTAAGGTGGTTCGCGCCATTTGTATCTTGAAGTTCGGTGTCAATCAAACTCAAAGGATTTGATTAAAGATGTGCACAACCATAAAGCTTAGCTCTATTGCCTATTTGCATACTAATGACCATGCGAATGCTTCTTTCTCATTGGTCAACCCTATAATCCATAACAAATCATTGTTTCACAGTCTAGGCAAGTGATGTTCCAGGTAAAAATTAAAAGTCTATTGGGGGGAGGATAGCCTGATTTTCAGACGGTACGAGATCGTCCGCTCACTTCCACTCCATCCCCGTCTGATGGACTTCGTAGACTTTCATGTTCCTGACGTCATAATTTCAAGCAATCAGAGCGAACTTTACACTTTTGACAAAGTCTGGAATTTAAGGAATATGCTCGCAATATTTTTCTAAATGGCGTTGGGGAAGAACTTGAGCAGTGTGTCGACCGAAGTTGTAAAGTTTTCAGGATTTCGAAGCTATATCCAGAGCAGAAGAAAGCATTCATTCATTCATCGAAACGATGTCGGTTTGTCAATCTACGTACGAGCAATGGTAAATCACTAATCTTCCTCCGCTTATAAATGATATCAACCTCATGCATTAGATCAGTCAAACATTCTCCTAGGTTTTTGGCTTTTAGAAGACCAAATCTTTCATGGAATATTTTTTTTTTTTCTGCAGGAGTGAACACACAAACGGAGTTTGTTGGCACTTGGGTGAATATTTATGTTTTCAGAATTATGAACACACTTCCGTAAGTTCATGTACGGAAATGCCATCTAAACTTTGCACAAAAAGTCCGGTTAAAACAATCTCTGATATAAAAATAACTACACTAGGACAATTTTAGGGTCTTGTGTGACTAATCGGCATACATATCAAGCTTCAAAACGTTTTAAAAACAAGAGCCCATCTGGGCTTTCACTCGGGCCACATGAGATTGAAGATGAAATTACACTTTCATTTGAAATCCTCTAGTAATAACCGAAGGGAAGAATTATTAACTGAATTTAGCAGTCTTTAGGAGTGGCTGGTAGCGCGGTGACATTCATTCTCTGCTCCCCTAGTCGATATATGTAATTTAATATTTTTGTTTTTCTCGTGTATGTAAATTTAAAAAGTTGACCTCTACTTATTCATGTTCATGTTACGCACGCTTATAGAATTGACTAGCACTTCAGTTCGTCCTCTGTCTATTCTACCAGAAATGACTGCTTTCCTGGACCATATTTTGAAAGAGAACCTGATGATTATACTGTCGAACAGCTTAAACTGTGGCTGAAATACAGAGGATTGAAACAAAGCGACAAACGTCGATCTTGTCAAGCGAGTTTTGCATCTTCGCTGGCCAACCAACGAGACATGCTTACTATATAGACTGTCAAGTCCTATTTAAACTGTATCCCAAACTCATCTTTTCCCATGCAATATCGTTGTAAGACTTCACCTAAACATTGAAAAGTTACAAAGGTCAGGTTTTCCTGTATTAGTTAAGGCAAAAACAAAAGAATGTAGCCGCGTGCCGAGTGCAAAGCTGTTATGGCTGGAAGAGCATATACATTAAAACTATGAACTGATAGCATCCTAAAATTCGGCAATCTTGCTTATGTTGGTGTGCTCTTTCAAACCATTATATTATTGTTTGCATTTATCGAGTTTTCAAATTTAATACCTGCAGCTCCGAAAGAAATTAACTTCATTTGTGCTCAGAAAATAAATCAAAGCATTGTAGATGTACTGTAGACGAGGCTTTGCTTCCAAAATGTATTTAGAATCCACTGATAAATACTTAATGGTTGAACAGTAGTTCCTTCTCATTGTTTACTGGTGGATACATAGTCAGGGTTTCAGTAATTTATAGCCACTTACATTTCATTGCCAGACCTAGTCTCGTTGTTCTGTGCTTTTAAGGTCTCTATGGGTAGCGCCCACAGCACAGGTAGACGATGTGGCTATATATAGTCGCGAAGTTCTGGTATGCGATTACGTTGTCTTTTGTTCTCTTGCGCTTTATTATTTTTAGCAGTTTGAACCGTGTTAATTACATTTTTTTTGTGCATCCTGATTGGTTGAAAGTGACGGCCTTTGTTACTTCTCGCGGGAAACAAATAGCTAAAAATAGCTACATCATCTATTCTGCTGCGAGACAGACCTAATCTGGAAGATGCACGCTCCTAGTAATGGGCTCCTGCTTCGTGGTGATGACGTATCGATGGCGTAATCGGTCACGTGATTTTAAGTACATGCCAATATCTCCCTCATTTCTAATGTCAGCTGGCTCAAACCTAGACAGACATGGTAGTGGGTTGCTATCAATCAGTTAGGGGCGATGACGTAACGATGACGTCATCGATTACGTAATTTTAAGTATATGCCAATATCTCCCTCATTTCTAATGCCAGACAGTTCAAACTTGTGTAATTTGCCTTGAGGCATTGCACAACTAATGACGTCATAAATCATCTAATTTCCATATTCGAAGAACCTGAATATCTCTGCAACGAGATGACAGTGAAAAACAGAAAACGGCATCCTTCCTAGTTTCAAAAGGATTTTCAACTGAAATCTTGATTTTAATGACGAACATTCTATTTCATAGGCACTTTAAGGCCTCCCATGGTTGACAATCTGCGTGCCTTGCTGCGTTCTTAGACATAATTGATGTTTAATGCACCTTATTAATATATCACCTCCGCGAGTGAAGAAGTCTGGTAACAATGGTATCAGATCGAGACCAGTTGTATCAGAAATCGCAAAATTGGAGTCGGTCAGAAGTGTCTTAGTTTCTGTCGTACCGCGCTGTTGTATTCTTTTGTGTCATCAGGGAATGAACGTTATTCTCCACCATCGACCCTATAGATGTTTCTATCCCTGTGACAAGCTGACACACCTGGCCTCGCTATGATGCCTTTATGAATAAGGTCAACAAGGGTTCATTTCAATATGATCTCACTGGAGGTTTTCACACCTTCGCAAGGAGATCATCGTTACATTACTTTTGAACACCCTCAGTAAGAGTCGGTTTCAAAAAGATGTTCATTTATGCTCTCAACATGCCGTGAGAAACACAGCTCTTTCGAATACCTTAAAGTGCTTCTAACCCTTCTTGCCATTTTTCTATCTATGAACCTTTGGAAGGTTTTGAGTACTTTTGCAAATAAATTTTTGATTTACAAAGAATACTCTATGTTCTACGCTTGTTTGAAATGATGAAAAATTGACCTTTCCTGACCGCGTCAGAAAAAGCCTGGGTCGATTACCGGGTAGACGTCATCTAATTAATTCGACTTTGCTATAATTTGAATAAATACATAGCATTTTGTCTAAAATGACTTTTTTTTCTTTACTAACAACTCACAATCTGTTTATATTTTCTATAAATCGATGTTGTTGTGATAGAAAGGCGCCATGGAGGATAATGCATGGATTTGCTGGATTCGTTCTGATCAAAAATGCTTCATAAATGTGAGAATGACAAGATTTCTCATGTTTGCTCAATACAGTATTTCCTTTGTACAGATCCGTGAGCTGATAGGTCAACATCATACGAAGTTAAAGACCCTTCAGCACGCCCCGTAATGCTTTGCGAGAAACAAGTATTTTCGTGGACCACGAAATTCAGTTCTGGGACCAACGATGTATACATGTAAAGAATCTGCTTACATCGTTGTTGTTACTCCCGATAGTTACTATTATATACGCACATACGATGAATACTCTTCTTAAAGAAGTTATTTTGGGCATTCTTTTAAATTGAACCGACATTTGCTGACACTTTTTGTGTGACATAGAACCGCCTAGCAAAGCCGAGATGGCGCCTGCGAAAAACCACCGTCGAGAATATTGTCACTGAATATTGAGCTTCTGAAAGCCATCTCACTAGATCGAAGAAACGGGATGGCGGAAAATTCAAGATTTTCAAAGAACTCAAAACTTTTTATGTATTCTTGTAGCCAATTTGATAAGCTTTAAAATGATACATGAATGATTTATCTACGATGTTTCCTCGAGGCACTACATAATTTAGACGCAACAATGGATTTGTCCCTGGGACTTGTCCCTTCGTGTGTACGGACCTTTACTCGTTTAAGGCCCTGTTTATATGAAGGAAAGTTGGCTCGGGGGGGAGGGTGACCCTCCCCCCCCCCCCCCCCGAGCTACCCTGGGCGAGCCAACTTTTCATACATTTCTTTATAAAACGAAGTCAACCGTCTACATGAGAAACCGCAAACTTGGCTCGGGGGGCGGGTGAGCCTGCTCCCCGGGGCACTCGGTTCACAAGGTAGGGTGACCCCGGGGGGCGAGCCAACTTTTTCTCATATAAACACTTTGGCTCGCCTAACCGGGCCAACTGGGGACACACAGAGCATGCGTAATCCAATATTATGTGCCCAGAATCGCTCAAGACAAAGTTGTCTCGGGCACCCGGGACAACTTTTCTTCCATATAAACGCTCGATAAAGTTGGCTCGGGAGGGAGGGTGACCCTCCGCCCCCCGAGCCAACTTTCCTTCATATAAACAGGGCATAAGGCTCCAGTCGAAAATTTCCTATTACTGAGAATCACCCGAAAATGAAACAGTTATGCCAACGGACAAATACTCAACCAAAAATTCTCGAAACTCCTCTTTTCGAATTCAAACAATTTTTGGGAAGTCGCCAAACCCGTGCTTGTAGCGTTCTGTAGTGCTTGTAGCGTTCTGTAGTGCTTGTAGCGCTCCGTACTGCTAGTAGCGCTCTGTAGTGCTATTAGCGCTCTGTAGTGCTCGTAGCGTTCTGTAGTGCTGCTCTGTAGTGCTTGCAACGCTTGTAGCACTCTCTAGTGCTTGTAGCGTTCTGTAGTGCTTGTAGCGTTCTGTAGTGCTTGTAGCGCTCTGTAGTGCTTGCAGCGTTCTGTAGTGCTTGTAGCGCTCTGTAGTGCTTGTAGCGTTCTGTGGTGCTTGCAGCGCTCTGTAGTGCTTGTAGCGTTCTGTAGTGCTTGTAGCGCTCTGTAGTGCTTGCAGCGCTCTGTCGTGCTTGTAGCGCTCTGTAGTGCTTGTAGCGTTCTGTGGTACTTGCAGCGCTCTGTAGTGCTTGTAGCGCTCTGTAGTGCTTGTAGCGCTCTGTAGTGCTTGCAGCGCTCTGTCGTGCTTGTAGCGCTCTGTACTGCGTGTAGCGTTCTGTAGTGCTTGTAGCGTTCTGTAGTACTCGTAGCGCTAGCGTTCTGTAGTGCTTGTAGCGTTCTGTAGTGCTTGTAGCGCTCTGTAGTGCTTGTAGCGCTCTGTAGTGACCACAATATGAAACTATAGTCTACATTTATATATATATCTGATACAACTGAATCCTTTAGTGCACTACCGAAACGCTACGGACCTGTACTATCAAAACGAGCTGCACGTATTGATTTATTTTGTAGTGCTTTGTAATGCACTACAGAAGCACTACAAAATAAACGGCGACTCATATGTCCATCACGGCAGCTGCCAGAAGGAAGACACTGGAAAAGACTGAACTATCACATATTCTGATTGGCTCTTCGGTTATGATGCAAAGGTTGTTCTAACAATCCTTTTTATTGGCCCAATGCACTGAGATCACAGAGATGAACTTGTACATACTTTAATTTTCTCCAATGTTATCAATAAAACACGTTCTGTACAATGTAGGTTGAACAATTGATGAAGTGTCGTACTGAGTAATTTTCTGGTATGGCTTGCTTCAACATGTATACTAACAGAAAAATAACTGCTTTTTAGGCTTCCCTTTCAGTTTAGATAAATCCTAGTAGTACTACATGTATGCTACCGTTCCACCATTCCTTTATCCACTATTGTAAAATTCATTAATAATTCATAAGGGTACTAGCCAATCCCATGTGCTGAATGACACCACATGATCGCCTCTGTATACCCACGTAGAAACCTGATTAATAAAACATCAGGTTCTGTATCGATATAAAGACCCCATGGTCCGCGATACAGACACTTAGGTCCGTGATACAGACACCATGGTCCGTGATACAGACACCATGGTCCGTGATACAGACCCCATGGTCCGTTATAGCTCTAGTAGTATTCTGTATCAGGTACAGAATACCAGCTAAGCTCGTGAGGGAAGTCTCACGACCGATCACTGACTACCCCTATCCCGGGACGGGTGAAATGACAAAGTACATCTGCTCTCTTATTATGTACACACCATCTATTCCATGTGGGACCTGCTTTTCTGCATGCTACGCTCTGCTCTCTTATTGCATACACATTGTCTCTTCGATGTGGGATATGTTTTTGTGAGAAACTAATTCATCCCACATCGATAGCAGGGTGGGAGAAATCAAAGGTTAAAATTTTATGTTGTGCATATCAATGGTTTTTAGTTATCTATTCATTTCACAAGTAAGATAAAATATTCGCATCCGATCTGTATGGGCTTTACAATGGCTCGCCGAAGCGGCTCGCCATTGTAAATGCCCATACAGATCTCCCGCTCATATTTTAACTACTACATAAACTCCAATTGGAGCCATATTTTCACTTTATCATATGGTGCATGGAAATACAGTTATTATTAATTCACATCTCGCTCACTCTGGATTAGGATAAATATGGTTTGTTACACATTAGGAAAATTAAATTAATATTCCCATATTTAGCTTGGCTGCCATATCATCATCTTAGATCGCCAAATCATAATCTGCAGGGAGTATTTAATCACGTGATCCAGCCTTTTCCAGGGTCTTCGTTCTGCCAGCTCCCTTGGAATGAAGTCCTGTTGGGCTTTCATTTCCAATACATTTATTGATAAATACAATGTACATGTAAGAAACTAGCCCATTGTTTTTGTCTTTCTCATCCAATCAAATGAGTAAGTTACTGTACAGTTACGGTAAGACTATGGACAAGCTGTATTCCCACTCAAATCCACTCCAACTACCTACATGTATCATAACGACCCACCCCATGTACCTACATGTACATGTATCATAACGACCCACCCCATGTACCTACATGTACATGTACATGTATCATAACGACCCACCCCATGTACCTACATGTACATGTATCATAACGACCCACCCCATGTACCTACATCTACATGTATCATAACGACCCACCCCATGTACCTACATGTACATGTATCATAACGACCCACCCCATGTACCTACATGTACATGTACATGTATCATAACGACCCACCCCATGTACCTACATGTACATGTATCATAACGACCCACCCCATGTACCTACATGTACATGTATCATAACGACCCACCCCATGTACCTACATGTACTAACGTTATAAAGTCTCGATGATGAATCCATACTCTTACAGCCGTACTGAGGACTTGTCCTACCGAGTCTCAAAGCTGTGCTGATTATGTGGCACTTTACATCCACTGCATTTCTTTGGTCGACCCATGTCAAAAATAACTACTAAAACTATAATCCAAGCGATTAGGACCTCGTGCGTACTCGAACAGCTACAGCTTAAAATGAAATGAGATATACCTTTCCGAATGAATAAATGCATGTCAGTTGTGCAATTAATCCATTTGACCCTGTGACCGGCCCAAAGGGGGGTAAATGAACAGGTTCTGACTGGGTTATACATGTAGGGCCTAAAGTTTACAGGTAAACAAGTTCACACTGGACTTAAGAGTATGAGTTCACAGATAAACAATGGACAAGTTCACACTGGACTAGGGCAAAGGGTTCACAGGTAAACAATGAACAAGTTAACACTGGACTAAGAAATAAGAATTCACCGGTAAACAATGAACTACATTGTACATGTAGTCTACACTGGAGTAGGGCATAAGAGTTCAGAGGGAAACAATGAACAAGTTCACACTGGACTAGGGCATAAGGGTTTACAGGTAAACAGCGAACAAGTTCACACTGGACTAGGGCATACCAGTTCACACGTAAACAATGAACAAGTTATGACTGGACTAATATAGTGCATAAGGTTTACAGGTAAACAAGTTCACACAGATAAACAATGAACAAATTAACACTGAACTTAAGGGCGTAAGAGTTCACAGATGAAAAGTGAACAAGTTCACACTGGACTAGGGCATACAAGTTCACAGGTAAACAATGAAAAGGTTCACACTGGACTAGGGCATACAAGTTCGGACCTACAAGTTCAAAGGTAAACAATTAAAAAGTTCAGACTGGACTAGGGCATTAAACAGTTCACAAGTAAACAAGTTCATACTGGACTAGGGCGCAGGCATAAGGGTTAATTTACAGGTAAACAGTGAAAAAGTTCATATTGGACTAGGGTGTACAAGTTCACTGGTATTAAACAATGAACTACTTCACACTGAACCAGGGCATAAATTGTAAGAGTTGATACATGTACAATGTAGGTAAAATAATAATGAACCTGTAAGTTCACACTGGCCTAGTGTACAAGAGTTCACTGGTAAACAATGAACTAGTTCACACTGGAGTAGGGCATACATGTATTAGGGTTCACAGGTAAACAAACATGTTTACACTGGACTAGGGAATAAGACTTCACTGGTAAACAATGAACTAGCTTAATTACACTGGACTAGGGTATAAAGGTTGACAGGTAAACAATAAACAAGTTCACACTGGAATAGGGCAAACAAGTTCACAGGCAAACAATGAACAAGTTCACATTGGAATAGGGCATAAGAGTTCACAAGTAAACAATGAACAAGTTCACACTGGACTAGGGCATAAGAATTCACAGGTAAACAATGAACAAGTTCACACTGGACTTGGGAATAAGACCTCACAGAGAAACAATGAAACAGTTCACACTGGACTAGGGCATAAGGTTTACAGGTAAACAATGAGCAAGCTCACACGGATCAGGGCATAAGAATTCATACATGTACATGTAGGTATATCGTGAAAACGTTCACACTGGACTAGGGCATTAAAGAGTTCACAGATAAACAATGAACAATTCAAGTTCACACTGGACTAGGGCATTAAAGAGTTCACAGATAAACAATAAACAAGTTCACACTGGACTAGGGCATAAGAGTTTGCATGCAGGTAAACAATGAACAAGTTCACACTGGACTTGGGAATAAGATCTCACAGAGAAACAATGAAAAAGTTCACACTGGACTAGCGCATAAGGGTTGACAGGGAAACAATGAACAAGTTCACACTGGACAAGGGCATAACGGTTCACACGTAAACAATTCCTCACATTATAAAGTCTTGATGACGGATCCCTACTCTTACAGCCATACTGAGGACTTGTCTAAACCGGACAGTCTTAACAAACAAGGAGAACTTAAATCACTAAAGTTATAAAGTCTTGATGATGAATCCATACTCTTACAGCCGTACTGAGGACTTGTCCTACCGAGTCTCAAAGCTGTGCTGATTATGTGGCACTTTACATCCACTGCATTTCTTTGGTCGACCCATGTCAAAAATAACTACTAAAACTATAATCCAAGCGATTAGGACCTCGTGCGTACTCGAACAGCTACAGCTTAAAGTGAAATGAGATATACCTTTCCGAATGAATAAATGCATGTCAGTTGTGCAATTAATCCCTTTGACCCCGTGACCGGCCCAAAGCGGGGTAAATGAACAGGTTCTGACTGGATTATACATGTAGGGCCTAAGGTAATTACAGGTAAACAAGTTCACACTGGACTTAAGGGCATGAGTTCACAGATAAACAATGAACAAGTTCACACTGGAGTAGGGCATAAGGTTTACAGGTAAACAGTGAACAAGTTCATACTGGACTAGTGCATTAAAGAGTTCACAGGTAAACAATAAACAAGTTAACACTGGACTAAGAAATAAGAATTCACTGGTAAACAATGAACTACATGTAGTCTACACTGGAGTAGGGCATGAGAGTTCAGAGGGAAACAATGAACAAGTTGACACTGGACTTGAGAATAAAGTCTCACAGATAAACAATGAACAAGTTCACACTGGACTAGGGCATAAGGGTTTACAGGTAAACAGCGAACAAGTTCACACTGGACTAGGGCATACCAGTTCACACGTAAACAATGAACAAGTTCAGACTGGACTAGTATACAGTAGTGCATAAGGTTTACAGGTAAACAAGTTCACACTGGACTTAAGGGCATGAGTTCACAGGTAAACAATGAACAAGTTCACATTAAACTAGGGCATCATTATTAGGGTTTGCAGGTAAATAGTGATGAAGTTCGCATTGGACTAGGGCATACGAGTTCACAGGTAAACAATGACCAGGTTCACAGTGGACTAGGGAATAAGATTTCACAGAGAAACAATGAGCAAGTTCACACTGCACCAGCGCATAAAAGTTCACAGGTAAAATAGTTCATACTGGACCAGGGCATGAGTTCACAGGTAAATAGTGAAAACGTTCACACTGGACTAGCGCATAAGAGTTCACAGATAAATAGTGAACAAGTTCGCATTGGACTAGGGAATACAAGTTCACAGGTAAACAATGAACAAGTTCACATTAAACTAGGGCATAATTATTAGGGTTTACAGGTAAAGAATGACCAATTTCACACTGAACTAGGGCATACGGGTTTACAGGTAAACAGCGAACAAGTTCACACTGGACTAGGGCATACCAGTTCACATGTAAACAATGAACAAGTTCAGACTGGACTATAGTGTATAAGGTTTACAGGTAAACAAGTTCACACTGGACTTAAGGGCATGAGTTCACAGGTAAACAATGAACAAGTTCACATTAAACTAGGGCATAATTATTAGGGTTTACAGGTAAATAGTGATGAAGTTCACACTGGACTAGGGCATACAAGTTCACAGGTAAACAATGAAAAGGTTCACACTGGACTAGGACGTACAAGTTCAAAGGTAAACAATGAAAACGTTCACACTGGACTAGAGAATACGGTTCATAGATAAACGATGAACAAATTCACACTGGACTTATAACTGGCCTTCTGATATTTCGCGGAAAAAAATTCCGAATTTCGCGGGATTTTAAGGTGTATATCGCGGGAAAAATCGCCGATTTCGCGGGAATTTCGCGGAAAATTTCGGTGCTTAATTTCGCGAAAATAAACTTTTCTCGCCGTTCTTTTGCTATTTTTGCTAACGTATCTATAGTATAGAATATTGGCGCTTTTGTGATACACATTTTGCGTGTAAAAAGTTAATTTTACTGGAAACAAATGCAATCTATATTCAGCAGAAACAGTCATTGCTCTACAAATGTAAAAATTGCCGCTTCAGCCGAAAATGACTACACGCAGTTTTCAAAAACATCATGTATTTATTGATTCCTTCTATTGATCATTTACATCAACAGGTTGCAAATAGAAAAGCATCATACTTTCACGTTCTTCTACTATTCGGTCTGAAAACGTCAAATAACATTACGTTCTCACGTTTAAAAAATAACCCAACCTGTACAACATGCGTCGTACTAAAATGTGTAAGTAGAAACATAGCAATAAAAATCGCTGACAAGGTTTTCAGGGTTTGCTGCTTGCCAGCGGCTTTGCTTTTATCGCTTCTCGATCTTTGAACGTGTGTCACTGATTCGAAGTGTTTGTCAATAGTCGACTTCCTCGTGTGGTCCAACACAGCGTTGCACGTTAAGCAGAATAGGAGGCCATCGTCGACGTGAAGAGTTCCTTTGGGATAGCTTCGTAACCGATCATATGCTTTGGTCTTCAGGGCAGTGTGGCTGTCCTTCTTTTTGGTCAGAAACTTCTCCATACTTTTGAAACTTTAAAGCCGCCGCATGCGGTAAAGACTACATACTTGAGAAATACTACATTGCTGAGTTTTAAATCAGTTCTCCGCGGTAATCCAATCTTGGAACGCCTTGCAGTATCGCTTTTAGCGCCCAGTTCTCCGCGGTATTACACTTGGAACGCCTTGCAGTTTTTTGTCGCGGCAACGTACTCGATTGATTTTGAATCGGTTTTGAAGGCAATTTCCCCGACACATTTGGACTTTATGGCATAAAAATGACCTCAATAACTGTGACAAGCATTTATTGTAGTTCAATGGTATGTATTTTCCAAAATTCCTGGCAAATTCCGCGCGATTTCACGGACATTTTGCAAAATTCTGGCAAATTATGCGGGATTTCGCGGACTTTAGTGAATTTTGCGGGATTTCGCGAAATATCAGAAGGCCTGTTATAAGGACATAAGATCAAGAGTTCAAACATAAACAATGAAAAAGTTCACACTGGACTACGGAATACAAGTTCACAGATAAACTATGAACAAATTCACACGGAACTAGCTTGGGCATAAGAGTTCAAAGATAAACAGTGAACAAGTTCACACTGGATTAGGGCATTAAACAGTTCACAAGTAAACAATGAACAAGTTCATACTGGACTAGGGCATGGGCATAAGGGTTTACAGGTAAACAGTGAAAACGTTCATATTGGACTAGGGTGTAATGAGTTCACTGGTATTAAACAATGAACTACTTCACACTGGACCAGGGCATAAATTGTAAGAGTTGATAGGTAAAATAATAATGAACTTGTAAGTTCACATTGGACTAGGGCATAAGGGTTCACAGGTAAACAATGAACAAGTTCACACTAGACTTAGCCTGCATACAGCATCCCCTACTTGAGGGAGAACGGCGATTTCATCGTTTCCGTTTCTCCCCATGTAGGGTCTGCGACTCAGAGCCCAAAACCGTGTCTGTGACGTCACTTCCAAATTTTTGGTAATTAGCTATTTATGCATAACGAAGTCAAAACGAGATGGCGATTGAAATGAGATTTCGAAGTGTAAAGTCCGTCGCAGAGGAAATTTCTCTCAAATTTGGAATCCCATCTCTCCAATGTGAACAGCTTAATGCTTTATGTAACTTTATTCGTGGGAAAGATGTGTTCGTGAGCCTTACAACAGGCTCAGGAAGGTCACTGATATTTTCAACTGGCGGGAATAAGGGTTAACAGGTAAACAATGAACTAGTTTACACTGGACAAGGGCATAACGGTTCACACGTAAACAATTCATCACATTATAAAGACTTCATGATGAATCCCTACTCTTATAGCCGTACTGAGGACTTGTCTAAACCGACAGTCTTAACGAACAAGGAGAACTTGAATTACATGTACATGTGTACATGTATCATAACAACTCACCCCATGTACCTACATGTGTACATGTATCATAACGACCCACCCCATGTACCTACATGTACATGTATCATAACGACCCACCCCATGTACCTACATGTACATGTATCATAACAACCCACTCCATGTACCTACATGTACATGTATCATAACGACCCACCCCATGTACCTACATGTACATGTATCATAACGACCCACCCCATGTACCTACATGTACATGTATCATAACGACCCACATGTATCATAACGACCCACCCCATGTGCCTGCATGGAACCAAACCCCTGGGTCACAAAATAACCTAACTATCTGTACATGTTAATACCCCTAGAGCAGATTTCGTATGAAATGGTTTCCCATTGTTTTTGTCCAATCAAAACACAGAGTTACACTACAGCATGGTTACTGTACGGCATGCTGTGGCGCTGAAATGGTTTCCCATTGTTTTTGTCCAATCAAAACACAGAGTTACACTACAGCATGGTTACGGACATGCTGTAGTTTGTTCCACTCATACAAAACCTGCTCTATTAACTAACTACCAAAACTACATGTAACCACCCTTTCAGGCCTACCCAGAAAGAAAACCCTATTAGTTCTTAGTTGGCTCGGTTATCTTTGATGTGTCGCTATCATCAATTCAGCTGAATTACCCCAAACATCCAGTGTGTTATAGAATAAACCCATCCCAGGGACATTATATAATGTGTGTTTATTCTTGAAATCATAGATGGAACTACAGTTATGAACTAGTTTTAATAGCACTTCACTGGATTCTAACTGTACACCTCTTGAATTCTGTCACTTCCATTTTCCAACTGTTCTATTACAGCAATCATTGAAAATGTTTGAACTAACAACCAAAATCTTTGCAATAAACTGTTAACAATGGACCTTTCAATCTAGACTAAATGCAATTTAGACATGTGATGGTTAAATACGCCAGTGCAATCGGTCTACCTGTGGTGCAGTTTGCGGGGCCTGAGCCTGCGTCTCAGTCTCATACATGTCTTTTGTTGCTGAATTTGGCAGGTTGTTCGCAGTTGCTCTTCGCATTGCATTGCATCGCTCTTCACATTGCACTGCTTTTCGCATCGCATCGTTCAACGTTTGCTGTTGCCGGGATTATTAGCTTTCCTCTCGGGTAGATTTACCCTCCCTCCCTCCCTCTTTCTCTTGTCCACTTATGTGTGACCCTGAGTGTACTGGGCTGGTTGGTTGCCTGGCAACCAAACTCTCGAGCACTGACCCTACTTACAGCCTGGGCACTGAACCTCCAATACACTTCAACACATAAAGTTATCCATTCCCCCTTAGCAGGAAATTTAAACAGCTATTGTTTTGCCTTGTTATAATTAATACTAGGCAAATCAAAAGCGCTTAGTCTATTCTGGCTATATATTCACCTGGAGTGTGGAAAATACTAAAACAATTGAAGGGCTGTGTGCAAAAAGGGCATAAGTAATTGTTGATCACATTCTAAATTCTCCTTTAGAAAACAAAGAAATTGAAGGAGAATTTAGAATGTGATCAGGAGACACTTACACCCTTTTTGCACACAGCCCTTCAATTATTCACCTCAGTGATGGTGAATAGTGGTGGATACTTACAATGTACCTCACCAAAGCGGCTCGGTAAATATCCACCACTATTCACCTCTACATGTACTTTGGTGAATAATTGTTAAATGTAAATCATCAATACTCTTTTGCAAAAATACTACTTACATGTACATCATCAGAACAGTTAGCCTGGTTTGGCAACCTACATTCTCCAGTAACAGTGTTGTAGAAGAACAAAGTCTCACCAAACTTGCACTTGTATTCACACCACTTACAATCTTCAGTTTCCATCTCTGTAATCCATAATGTACTATGGGGAGAAGATAATGAGGTAGTTATAAACAGGGGTTAAATTGCAACAGACATGTACAGGCATACATGTATATGTTTGCAAGCACAGCACAGGCATGCAGGAGTTTGTGATTTTGGTTTTTCTTAAATTCTTGTCTACCTCTATGCCATAACAGCAGGAGGCCCATGGTTTTCTGGATCAGATATTATTGCCAACGAGTCAGCCGAGCGAAGACACGAAGCTGATGAGGCGGCAGATTATAGAGCCAATGCACAGAAATTTAGGCAGAAAACATCTTGTAGCGACCACAAAAGTGTAATGTAAGCAAGCAAGCAAGATTTGCAAGAGCCAATCAGAACAGGAGTTGTGTTGTGACATCACAACAGTCTCGCATGGTTTTGGCAAGTATGTACCTACATGTATGTATCTGTGTGGAGTGGAGCTTTAAAGAAGAGCTGAACCGTAAATCAATCCAACGACTTTACAAACTTGTATTCAAGAGAAACATGTTCTGCTATTTTATTTCTTTGTGGTGCACGTCTAAGAAGAGGAAATGCGTTTTGAAGGTCGAAAATAGCTGATTCTCTACTGATAAAGCTATTTTGTGTGGCAGCTCAATTCAGTTTTTTTTCCTGTATCGTATGTCATGCATACCAAGGAAAAACCACCACACCTTCAGCACAAAGAAAGCACAATAGTGCACAATTATGAGTTATTAGTCCATCAACATGTATTCAAAGCTGAGAACATGACAACTAATTCATTCCCCGTATCGTACGTCACAGATTACAGGAATTGAGCCATCCGTACAATGTACTTAGTGGCCGTTTGGAGGAAGATTTGCAGATTTTCTTTTGTTTGATGCAAAACACAGTAAAATAAATTTTGGTATGGGTCTTTTCATGTTTAGATCTACTCATTGAACTAAAGTTGATTTTTAGGCTTCAGTTCTCCTTTAAGTACACAATCGAACCAGAATGTTCAAAATAGAGAAAAAGTGCACAAAACAGAAACTGGTGTGTACACATTGAGAGTCAAATGTGTCCATTTGCCAGCTTTGACCTAAATGTTCAAAGGCATTTCATGATTTTCTGTTCAAACCATCAAGGCAAGTTATCATGTGCAGTTGGCTTAAAGAACATGTTTGATTGCATGAGCTCTTGCTTTGGCAAAAAATATCAACCAAAGTGCTATTTTCTGTACAGTTAACAACTTAAATTAGAATATGTTTTGGCACATTGGCCCCAGGCACAAATGGCATAATTTAAATATGGGGTACTAGAGATCGATAAATACTAAGTAAAGGTTGATGAGGGATTAAGTGTCTTAATTTTGCAATGATTCTGACTGATTTACTAACTTTCTGGCAAACATACACTGTAATCTAGATGTTGTTTCCAGGAAAGATCTGAGTCTATGAAGACTTAGCCTGCGAATACAGCCGTCTCGCATCGGGAACCACAATCAAAACGTGGCCCCTGAAAGAGACATCTGCATCTTGAGACAGAAAATTCCATAGTGATGACGTTATGCGGCCAGGATCTGGTTGCATTATTTGATTGGATAGTATGCCTAATTATCATATACGAGCCAATCAAATAATGTGACCAGATCCTGGCTGCATAACGTCATCAGTATGGAATTTTCCGTCTCAAGATGCAGACGTCTCTCTCAGATTGTGGTTCGCAATGCGAGACAGCTGTATTCGCAGGTTAATGAAGACTCCTAGGTATTTAATATCATCTTTCATCTCCAGGGGATGATACATGTAGGTGTCTGAGTTAGGTAATCAAATACTTTAATGTGAGGGTTAAATAATAGGGTTTTCTGTCATGGCCGAAATATAATAAAATTAGTTTTCTTTATATTAAGCATTAATTTATTGACCCTCAGTCAATCGGTAGTGTTATTAGCAAAACCTGTTTGTAAATCGAGGGTATTTTGCAGAATGCAGAATGCAAATTAGAAAGTCCAGTCAGCGGTCTGTAGGTTCTCCGATGGTGTAGTGGTTATCACGTCCACCTTGAATGCAGGAGACCGAGGTTTGAGTCTTTCCCAGTGAAACACATTTTCAAATAGTATGTCATGTCTTTCTCTTTCATGCCTTTACATACATGTACTCAGTACCTTTGATATGACAGATCTACAGTGATACTATGTGAAATGTGGATGATTACACTTAGTTAGAATACTCTTTGCTGCCTTACTACATGTACATGTAGTTTCTATGTTGTACATACATTGTAAATAAACAGTTATTTCGCGGCTAAATACAGGAATGGCTCCAACCTCTGACCATATAAACTAACTACAATGTAGAACCCTAACCAGAACCATAAAACATACAATGGCAAATTATGATAATCACTCATGCTTTTAGGTTTTGCAGAGAATGCATACATTCAATTAACTTAATTTTTGTTTTAATCTTTTAATTTTCAGCAACATTCAACAAACTGTTGTTTTTATGTTGATTGATACCACTGATCATATCACTTTGCTGTGCCATATCGATCGCTTAGCTACAAAATAACATGTATCAGTATATGCATTGTCATACAGTTTCCAGATTGCTCCATGTGGAGACGGATTTCAATCCTTGTTTTTCTTTATGATACTATGTTTTTTTGTTGGTTGAAGAATTTTAAACCAGGAGAAAGTAAAAAGAACATCCAAACTTCTGAGAACTTCCCCCTTGAAAAAGTGACTTGTTGGTCTCACAAAACTCACTTATGCGATCACTCCATCCTCTCAGATCTTCCACTCTATAATCACTTTCCAAAAACTCACACAAGAAAAAAAAACTTGCAAAGCGGAAACAAAAAAGTTTAAGCACAATTTGGCAAACCAAGTCTTGTTTTGGAGTAAATCATCATTCTATCAATTCAGGTTGATATTAATTCATAAATGTCATGAAAATTCTGGTTAATAAAAATACTTTCAGTACTTTTCTTTGCAAACTGGGTCGGGCTCTGAAGACAACACCTCACATACCTACCCTATTATGGAAGTGGTTTCCCCCGGTTTGAAGCTCATTACATAAAACGTACAGGTCGCAAGGTTAGAAAAAAATTCCAATCCCCGGGCAAGTGATACATGTATATGTACAAAACTGGAATTGCCCGAATCCTCTTCTCACTTGCCCAAACCATTTTCTCAGGATTCATAAAGTATTGTCAGTGTCCTATCACTAAAAAAACATGTACATGTAGATTCCCCTCCCTGAAAAGATTGATGCATAATTGGTAGGTAATGATTCCAGCCATTTGCCACTTTTCTAGAGTACCAGTAAGTTAAACCAAGAAGATCTTCTGACATCTAAAGGACCGTTCATTTTTTATATCGGGGGGGGGGATTTGAAGGCTTTGTTTCCAAATGTTGTAGGCCCCCCCTCCCAATTTGAATTTTTTTTTGCATGACCCCCTGAAAATCTGATTTTTGCCTTACACCCACTCCCCACATTACAAGTAGATCTTACAGTATGTTAGAAACTATAATTTTTCCAGAATTATGTACTTAAAAAAATATATACTTAAAATACAGCCAACAGGGTTGAGCAATACAATGTATATTCGACTTTGTCGTTCTTATTTTTCCTGGAACCAATTTATGAGGGCTCTCAGAGCCTCACCTATCGTAACTGTTGGCTGGGCAGCTTTACTCTGATTACTGTAATAGCCATTTTCACGAGAATCATTATTGTAATTATAGTATCCGTTGTAATAACTATTATACGGTGAGTGATCCTAAGACTGATATCTACTACATGTATAATAATTTTGATACTGTCAGATCATAGTTATGTTCTTCATCCTGGTTTTGTGTGGTTCTGTGCAATCTTGCTTCATCACGATCACATCTTTGATAGGTTCGGCTGGCCTGTTGTTGTGGGAGGTTTCGTCTTGGCTGGTACCAGCTAGTTTGTCTTCTTTGTTGCACTCGCAGTCCCATATGATTCTTTAAGTTTGCAACAAATTTCTTTGTTCCCATTTGGTTGCTGAGGTGTACTTGATCGAAGAATGCTCTTCTGTCGGTCTGCCCGTACTTATCTTGGGTCACCATCCTGTTATCTAAAAATGTACCATATTGTAGTCGGCGACACAGTATCTCCGATTGTGTGTTAATTTCATCAATGATTGCATTTTTGTACATGTAGGCGTCATCTCGGTGGTAGGTTAGCCCAGAAACAAAGACTTCGGCAGTGTCGCACGCTTTTCCAACAATTGTTTCAATGTTTCTGTTTATTTCTTCCTTCCTTTGTCTTTTTAGTAACATCATTTGTCGCCGTGTCAACGCTTCGTGGACCTTCATTACTATTTTCCCCTTCGGTTAAATCCAGAGTGTAGAATGTCCCGCTTATAAGAGCTTATATTTTAGCTAACTTCCCCCCCCCCTCCCCCACCTTTAAGAACCATTATTTATGGACGACCCCCCTCAAATCTCTCCCCCCCCCCCCCCTCCTGATAAAAAAATAATGGTCACTAAGGGCCTGTTTACAAGTACATTGTAGATAGGGTTACCCTAGTGCTGGGTCATTTCCTCTTACTTTTAGTAGTGTGGGACAACTGAACTCGGCTGTCCGGGTTACCCTAGCTTTTGGGTTACCCTGTCTGAGAGCTAGGTTGACCCTAGGACTAGGCAAGGGAGTATGGCAGACAGGTTTAGCCACCATCATGAAATTCGTTTATTACCATGTGACTTTCCGCTGACCCTAAAATACTGGCTTGTGGTGAGCAAGTCCCTGGAGGGGCGAGTAAATGAAGCATGTAAATTGTAGTACCGAGCGAGCAAGGGGTGAGAAGAGATGGGGAGTGCAACCGTTAAGAGTATGTACAATGTAGCTCGATGCTCATAGCAAATTGCTAGACAGAGGAGCTGTTGCTAGGCATGGATTTGAACAAAGGACTGTGAACACAACACAAACTAGAAGGGAGGTGGGAGTACCTAAACCAAGTAATTACATTGTACATACATGTACACGTACAATGTAGATGAAGAAGCTACTGTAATTGAGGTGCGCGATTAATGAAAAGTCTGTTGTTAATTATTTCATGTCGAAAATGAAAAAAGTTTTGCCTGGAAATTTAGTATAGGTACCCTAGAGGTTTCAGAAAGTTTTTATTTGGTGAAAATCCATGCAGAAATCAATTTTCTTGCCAAAATGTTTCACCTTTGTGTGCGAAGGCAGTTCAAAATGGTAGCCCTTCTCGTCCAACCAGCACTGTATAGTGACGAAGGGCTAGCGCTCGAAACGTCAGCTGCTACTCGCTTTCCACGGCGGTTAGCATACCTCAATCGACTTTAGTTGATTACATACCACTGTATAGACTAGGCAAACTTTAACAGCCTTAAGTTGCCTTACATGTAGGTTGCCTAAGAAGCATATTATTTACGGCTTCATGTAATATGTCAAGCAATTCAGGATAGCTACATGTACGTTTTGGGTCCAGAAACTGCAAAGTTGTATTTTATTTTGAGGCAAATTAATATACTGAAGGGTTGTGTTACAGGTAATTGTTATGCCAGTGTTTTCAAAATCACAGAATGACTGCCTTAATTAAATTTCAAAACTTCTGATTTATTAGAACCTATTAAAAATATCAGCTGAATTCAAAGGATTTTCCCCATTTTTTTTGTAGGTTGTTCCTCGTTTGATTGTAACTGTTGATCCATCAGTATTAATGGTTCTTCAAATACGTTTAGTAATACACTCCAGAACTTGAAGAGTGAGAACTTTTTGCAGCAATTTATAGACTTTGAAATCAACAAGGCAGTCGGTCTGCAGTTTTCAAATGTCAAACCTGTCTACAATCATTCTTGCTGCTGCCGAAATCGTTTCCTAGGAAACTGCTACGAGCATCAGGAGGAGACACACCTCAGAGTTATTGTTTCCAATTGGTTCATAGACCTCACGTCCACCACAATTGTACTCCCCACTTTTTTAGTTGCACTCTCCGCTTCGGCGGCTCGCTCGGCACTACATGTACATGTACGTGCCTCGTGACCATGAGTGCCAACATTGTTAAGGATCAGTGGAAAGTCGCATGGTAATAAAGGAATTTCAAAATGGTGGCTAAACCAGTCTGCCGTGCTCCCTTGCACTAGGGCCATGTTTTGCCCTTGTAAATGGTTTGCTAGGGTAACCTGTCTACCCGGATCAACTCTATTCAACAGCCAAATTTCACATTGCACGTTCCTGGAGTTGTCTGGCAATTAGTACATGTACATGTAGATAACATAACATTCTATGACACTAGACAGCAGCAATAAAGGCCACCACAGAAAGAAGAATCAACATTAATCCACCAAATCTGATTAACAATCCTCTTATAGAGGGGTAATCGTATTGGAAGATGGATAGAACCCGCCTAAACTCTACTCGTGTCCACCATTTCGTTTTCTATGCTTGAATGATTTTGGCAGCCGCATGGAAACCAAGCCTGGTTATCAAACACTCGAAGACTTCAAATTTGGTCAAACTCTTGAATTAAGAAACTACCCTATTCACTCATGGATAAGCCACACCTTTTTACCCAAAATCTTCATTTGAAATCGGGGTGCGGCTTATTTGCGAGAACATCTGCACGAGGTTCCATAAATTTACATACAGTAAATTAAAATTTTCAAAGAAATATTTTTTATTAACTCAAACCAAAAGAAACTAAGCACTGGTCATTGCTTTTGCAAGTTTGGTGGCTCTCAAAAGAGCTGTTTTGATGTAAGTGATATTCTTGCCATTAAAGCTTGTTCATCAAAAGATCTTTAACACAGTTTAGAGTTGCTTTTCTGGAGCAACTAAATGTCAACACACATGGGATCTCCATTCCACCACAAAGCTTGTTGCAGTGTTGTCATTGGCCTGTTACATGTACTTCAATGGTTATAGTTCTTCCACAAGCAATAAAATACCACGCTATCCTTATAGCTTGAGTATAATTTTCACATGGTAAATGGCCCACTGTTCAAAACTTTCATAGCAAATTTGTCAAACTGATCTTCTACCTCTCTTTGAGTAACTAGTTTCTTTTCCAATAGACGGCTTCCAGATATCCTTTTTAGATATGACACACGTATCAACAGACAGCTAATAAAAAAGCAAACTACTCTATGTTGTGTTGACTTCATTCAGCATAAACAAAACTTCTAGTGTCCAGTTTTCTCTCTTCCAACAGATGCCTGGTTACTAAGCTGTGGCCAAACATGAGCATGTCGTTGGTTTGGTTGACATGTAAAATTCGATCTAAAAGGTGACCTGAACGAACAGATCCTGGTAAACAAATACATGTACTATGGAAAGATAGGTCATCTATCTACAATGTACATGTAAGTATGTAGACATGAAGTTTATACTATTTCAGAGCTTAAATTACAGATACAACTTTGGAGTTTTTTCCAGTTTGAAAGTCTGATAAAGGTTACAATTTACGTTTGATATTCTTAAAAAATCTTTTTTTCCTAAACTCAAGCTTCAAAACTCAGGGTGCAGCTTATCTGCAAGTGCGGTTTATCCGTGAGTGAATATGGTATAATACTTAAACTAAGCATTAAGTAATTTCTAACATGTATTTTATGTGAAAATTCTTATTTCAAGAAAACTGTATTCTCACTTTAAAGCTGTTCTTATTTCAAGAATATCTTATACAAGTTCATGAAATAAGCAAAGTTTTAAAACGAGAATACAGTTTTCTTGAAATAAGAATTTGAGTATAATACAATGTATTTCAGTATCACGTGATTGTGGAGAGGAAAGTTGTTTTAGCTCCAGGAAAATACCAAAAAAACATGCTTAAAGAGGAAAACAAGAACCCTATAAACACTCTATGTTGATACCAGAGGAGCTCAACATTTGCAATATCGAAAAGAATGACAGGAAGAGACAGGATACTGCCTAAAATATACACTTGAAGATAACTGCCAAGAAACCGAGGAAAAACCAAGATGGCGCTCCCACAAAACCCAACCGAAAGCTTTGAAATGCGAGTTGAAGACTTGGCTAACAGGACACAAACCAAACAGGATTTTACTTCTGAACTTATGCTTCATCACAAAGTGGTTAAAATACATTTGTACCAAAACTTAATCAACTGGTGGATCTGTTAATTTGGGGAATGATGCAAGCATTGTTCAATAACTGAAGTGAAGGATAACAAAAGCAAGCGGCAATCCAAAAATTAAAATTAGGTTTAGTTTCCAGTTTTGAGAAATATTGCAACCCAAAAATCAGATTTCTTGTTTTGAGAAATATATCACAGTCCAAAATAAGAAAAGCACAATTTTTACATGAAAAGGAAAAAAGGAAAGCCGAAGCCAGAGGCTTATATATAATATTATAATATAGATACGATAGTACGCACGCTCTGATTGGCTAAAAAAGCATGTTTTACCAGAGTATATAACACGCTTGAGCGTGTAATATAGTTTTCAACTGGCGGTTTCCTTTCATCGCGCGCGTAAATCTATATCATAAAACAGATAAAGAAGCCTTAAATCCATGTTTTATACTATCATAAAACACTCTGGTCATTTGAGAACACTCTAGAAATGTTGAAAGCACGCGCCTTCGGCTTGTGCTTTAACATTTCTCTCATGTTCTCAAATGCCCATCGTGTTTTATGATAGTATAAAACATGGCTAAGGCTTCTTTATTTGTTAAATGTATGACCAATGCCAATGGTCAGCTAGGGTACTATTACAATGTATGTATATTGTATAAACAAGATTGGCAAATGCTTTTGCGACTGTAAAAAATATTGGTATCGTCAGCAAAGAGGACAAATGATAAATGTTTGGAACTGTTTCTAGTTCTGATAAATATCACAACCCAAAATATGATTTATTAATTCTCGTTTTGAGAACTATTACAACTCAAAATAAGATTTTCTTTAAACTTAAAGTGAAACTGAAAGAATCAGTAAAATCAAAATCACTTCCACAGATCTGTTTGAATCGGATAAATGAAACAAAAGTGGAAGAGTAATATTAGTAGCACATGTTTTCATTCATTACATTAGAATGACATTTTATAAGAAACGGCTTTTCAAATGAAGACTATATTTGTACGATCGTTCACAAGCCAGTTTGAAGTTGACCCGGGCAGTAAAAGTAACCTTCCTGAATCATTGTGCTCGTAAACCTGGGATATCTTTGACCTAGTGTTAGGGTAGCCCAATATCCTTGTAAACAGCGACTTAAATATGATAGAAATAAAAGCACTTACCGAACACTTCTCTCACATGCAACAGGACGCCATCTTGGTTTCAGCTTTCACCAATCTTCGGTCCCAGTCTTCCTCTGTGTACCACAGGAAGCCCGCTAATTTCGATTGTGTGCTGAAGCAAAGATAATATAAATTACATACCAATAGTTACACTGTTTATATGATAAAAGGACAATCTGATAAAAAGTACTAAATCTACATATAAATCTAAGAATTAATTAATGATACAATATTTAAAAAGCTAAGTTATATTTAAAAACACACCTATTTATAAAACTATACTCCTGTTTGTGACGTATTATGTATGTGCCGCGGGGGTGGGTCAGGGTTTTGAGCTCAGTTTGGGCAGGTAGGGTCAGGGTTTTGACCCGAGATTTGGGCAGATCAGGGTCAGGATTTGAGCATAATTTGGGTGCAGTTAGGGTTGGGGTTCAGTATTTTTTAGGCACTTAGGTTCAGTTTTTTTTAGCTACTATGTCAAAAAAGACATTCTGTTGCCGCATTTTGATCGCCTGCCCACATGCAAGCACTGAGGTTCCCATATATCGTGACGCCGCTAATTCGTACTTCAGTACTTATCTATGTACCTCATCTGCTGATTTCTTTACCAATTCCACGTCCCGACTTGAAATGTTTCGTATTTTGCATGCAATCCCGGTACGCGGTATACCGGCCGGGGTATATATCCGACCGTGTTTTGAAAACAATTTAAAGAACGGGCAATCAGGGTTTCTTCCCAAAAAAAGGGGGCAATCAGAGTTTTGGAGCTCGGATTGGGTCAAACAGGGTCAGGGTTTGAGCCTCTTGGCCTCACATACATACCCACCCCCCCCCCCCCCCCCCCGGGACCCCGACCCTGTTATTGACCTAGAGCAAATTAAATTGATTTCTAACGAGTGCTGCAATTGGATCACGCCATAGCAGTTACTCGTGCGGGTTTCCTCTAGCTCCATAAAACCGAATGAAAGGCCATCAAACCAGCTGATATGTTCTGTGTAGTGCTGCGGTCTTCAGCAGAGGAAAGTGTAATTTATTTCGGCTGTCGGCCGAAAGTGCGGACTTTTCATTAAAAAATATTTAAAAATTCCAAGGGCATTACATTGGCTTTTTTATAGGTAATATTTAGCAACAATACTGCAAGTACAGTTGACATTTGAGACGAATTTGAAGTAGCATGAACGGTATTTATGTCCAGTTGACACGTAAAAAGAATGCTAATCTTTGCTCACAATCAGCAAAACAAGGAATTTAGGATAAACTACGGCGTAAACCGTCGTAGCTGTTTTCTGTACTTTTGTATTTTTGAATTCAGCAATCTAATTCTAACAAATCGCCAAAGTAGTTTTGTTATCAGAAAACTACTGGTCAACGCGCTTCACGTTGAAATTCGAAATTGTGATTTGCTATCAATACATTTATTATTAGCTTTTCCAGTTTCCTTCATTAATGTAAAGTTCTTCATTTATGGGTTAAAAATCGCGGTTCCAAAAATATCACTGATGCAGTTGTAAAAAAATGTTGCAGGAAAAACCAGGGAACACCCCACAGCTGTCCTCAGAAAGCCACTCAAGTATCAAATGGCCGCAAACAACATTACAGATTTTCATGCGATAATGCTGGTATTCATAGTTGTAACACCAGATTGTCCTCTTATTTTCCCAAATATTCTCACTAATTATGGCAAATTTAGTCTGCGCTACTGTGGTCCTAATTTATGGAATTCTCCTCCCGAAAAGATCAAAATCAATACCTCTATTAAATTCTTCAAATCTTCTCTTAGTCGCAAACTTTTAGAAAAATACTAGTCTCCTTATCTTGTTTATCTTTATTATTACTTTATAATAATCAGTATTCTTTTTCTTCCGGACACCTTCTATGGCAGCACTTTAATAGTGCTTCTATGTGATTATCTAGATTTATTTCACGGTGGGCACAAACGACCATAAAAACGGCATCAGTTCTATATTTTAAAACGTTTTCAATGCAGACGATTGAATTTTGGTAGAAGGATGTAGAATCGTAAAAGGAATATAACCTGATTTTTTAAGCTATGTTACTGCCATCGTGACGTCACAGTGACGTCATTTATCCATTTGTAATACGTTTCTTACAACTGTTCATTATCTCTAAAAACGAAATGTCGTATATTGTTAAAATCTACTCGTGATGAGAATGAAGGAATCGAAAACCCGATGTCGATTGGTTAAGGAAATCAAAAGTTATGAAAGTTTGAATTTTGTCCTTTTTCCCGCCAAAAGCATTTATGAAAACATCGCTTCATTCAATTTTTAGAGTTGTAAATATTGTTGCATGACATTTTGTCCAATCATAAAACACGTTGGTGGTTAAAATCGTATGTTTTTGGAATTTTGATATTTTTTTTGTCCATACCCGGCTTGAAGTCATATTTTCGGGAACGTCATTATGACGTCATACTTTTTTAGACTTGCCTTTCGAAAAAAATCCTTTGAGTGATTTTCGAGTTTTAGTGATGAAATGCGCTAGTCTGGCACTCAAAAGCCACATTATTTTATTTTCTTGATTTTTTAACAATAGGCAGCCTTATTTAGGTATGACACCTGACGTCACTAAATATGACGTCATAGCAACAGTCATTCCTATATAACTTTTGCTATAATAGTCGTAGAACGTTCAAATTTGCGCCAAATGAATGTGTCATGAAGGCCCTTTGATGGTGTAGTCTGTTTGTAACATCTATTAAAGGGGGAATTTTACCCAAAAAGGGGGCATCACTTATGACGTCACAACAACGTCATCATACTAACATAAAACACCTAAAATATGTAGTTTCATTTTGTTAACAAGTCACCAACATTTCTTCAAATTGAGACTATAAGTAAAGAAATGGTGTTAATTTTAATTATTTGTCCACGCTCACTGATGCCGATTTTGACGTTCTTTATGCCCGACGTGTTTATATTTAAGCAATATAACACGCTTTCCATGTCTTTGTTCTCTTATATAAACACGCGGGATATGTTGGGAGAACAAAAAGTTTTTCTACGTTATCCCAACATATCCCAAGTGTTTATATAAGAGAACAAAGACATGAAAAGCGTGTTATATTGCTTTTATAAAATAACGAACAGGAAAAACACGAGAGAAAATCGTACGCACGCACGATCAGAAGATCAATTCTCCTAACCGTAACAGTCGTCAGAAATCGACAGACGGTGAGTTTGCACAGCGCGGGAAATCCCCCGATACAGAACTGAGAGAAACGAAGGAATGCTCTGTGTCCTCTGGCCCTGTGTCAGTGTGTGGCTCTATTTTAAAAACCTCTGCTTCAACAGTCCCCGAAAAGACTAACTCGGAATTCAAGACATGCTTGAAATCCCGGAAATTTAAGGCGACAGGCATTCAAAGAGTGGAGGACTTGAACTGGGTGTTTTTGTCGCTGAATGTACATGAGGAAACATGATTCCCCTGTTGAACTTTGAAGCAGGTTTTAGTTGAATGAACTTTTATTTTCACCAAACTCAATGGAAAGATCTAGCTGTTGGAACTTTCCTTCCAATGAGATGAGGCTAAGAGTGCAAGGTAAGAGGGGAAAACTCCTTTTGTTCTGTGAAAAAATCAACAAAATATCAACTTCACAATCGCACGTGAGTTTGCAAAATTCATGTAGTTCATAAAATGGCAAGGAGAAAGCTAAAAACCTTATCTGAATTATCTAAGACCAAACAGGGTGAATGATAACAATTGGCCTTATGTGAAGGCTTATTATTTCGTGACTTCGTCGCCGACAAATACGTATATGTCCTTTTAGTTTGGGATAAAAAAGACAGAAAAAAATTGAAAGAGTGTTGCCTTGCTTTTCCCTCTCGTCTACTCTAGTCTCTAGCTCCATTCCTTACTCTATTCATCTATAAGGAGGTTGTTTAAAAACTAGACTTGTTAGCCGTTTGTGTGTTTTAGTTTTACCGCACGAAATAAGATAAACGAAAAGTGGTTTCGACTTTTTGTTTGTTGGACCACAAATAAAAATATCTTGGCCGGGATGGTTAGCAAATTTGATAACTTCGTCGGTTGGCTGTATTTTTGTTAAATATATATGTCGGTTTTGCTGATTACAATCATATTATTGAAAGTCAACGTTTGGTGAAAACATTCTTCCTTGTCGTTTGCCATTTTGATCAGTTCATTCACAATCGCGTGCCAGCGAATTTCCATGTCTATGGACTCTCATATAAACACGGCTTTCAGCCAATCAGCGCGCGAGTTTCCTCTGGGTTATTTTATAAATAGAGTTATAGAAACACTTGTGGAAGTTTGGAAGAACTCGAAATAGCTGTGGAAATACTCGCCCTTCGGGCTCGTGCATGTTCCCACTGCCATTTCTCGTTCTCCCAAACTCCCACTCGTGTTTCTATAACTCTATAGAAACACGGGAAATGTTTTCTATTTCTTAAATATTACATTATAGAATACCAATTATAGAATACCAGTGTGTTTTGCCTTCTTCCTCTTTTCTTTTTCGACCCGTAATAAAATGTATTTAATCACGTCTCTTAGGGTCATCTGGCTCATTTTAGTTTCCTTAAAGTTATTCCAGGTATCCTAACACTCTCTCTTCTCAATAATCTTTGTTTATGTTTTATATTGTAAAAATGAGGCTCCTGATGAGTGTAAATAAATATATTTGCACCAAAAACACCTCCAAACGTACGTACAACGTTTCTTGTGGAAACTCCACTGACGAGCGCTTTCGAAAAAGTGTACAGTCCGTAGAATTGAAGAAAGACTGCAAATAATTACTGTCATCCACAGGGAGTCCTAACCTAATTTCGACGCGTGTGGGTTACCTGTGGTTCCTTTACCGCGCGAGCACAGTTGTAAGTTTGTCCCAAAATTGTACATTCGCAGTCTAAGATTCGGACAATAAATTTATTTGGCTGTAAAACGAACCAGCTAAATGTATATCTTATTTATTATTCTGTACTCTGTGCATGTATTAGTTTCGAGACACCAGATAATGTTTCTGCCAAGATTTAAGTGTTTGAGTTCACTGACTTTCACTATTGTATATATGTATATATATATATATATATATATAATCAGAATAAAGGTGAAAGAGAAAAATATGCCCTGAATGGGATTCGAATTGAACCCACGGCCTCGGTACACTAGTCCGATGTGTTAACCGCTACACCATCAGGACGACCACGCTGGAAACGCAGCCGACTTTGGTTATTCGTGGTACCGTGCGTTTTCCCAGGCTTTTTCTCTTTCGGGTTCGGGACGGGAAAGCCCATAACTTCTCAACTAAGCTTTCAACCTAAGGATCACGTTAGATACATTTTTTATATATATTTATATATGGTGAGGGGGGTCAGAATTTTTGCAAACGGCTGTATTGTATACGTACGTATATATATATATATGGAAGAGTTAAAGACCGAGGTTCGAGGTCTTTAACTGACTTATTTCAAGGTTCTCAAGCATGTTAAGGCCTGGTTCATTTAACGGAAATAGATTTAAGTTAAAAAATGTTTTCGGACAGAAATAACAGTTTAAACAAAATCTAATTGCACCATAATACTAATATCAACTTCCTTAAATTTGTGAAGTGGATGGTTGTCGTATCACGTGATTGATGACGTCATAATTATACAAATTCGTTTAAGTGAAATGCGGCTGCGACGATAACATATGGATATAAAGTAACCCTGCTAAAACATTACTCCTCCTGCAGTGTTTCAGACCACGCTTAGAAAGCATGACTATCATGTAAAGAGAAGTATATATTAAGGATACAAAACGTTACGTGACCTATTTTGCACATTTTCGCCTTAATTACTCGTTAATGAAACATTGTAGTCATCTTTTCTAAGCTGATTTAGGTAAAAGGCTTCAACCTTAACAAAACATATCTACTCATCATCCTAGCTGGTTTAAACTCGGAGCCGCATTTTGATTTACTGATTTCGTGTTCTAAGTCACGCGACAGACCACGTGACACGTTTTACTACACACAAGGCGTTCGATTCAGTCCCACATGAGAGACGTTTACTGAAGGCCCGATATTACGGTATGCGCGGCAAGACCCATACATGGCTTCGCAACTTCTTAACCGGGCGGAAACAGCGCGTCGTTGTGAACGGGTCGTCATCGAAATGGTCGACCGTGTCATCTGGCGTTCCCCAGAGTACAGTACTAGGTCCTATCATGTTTCTCCTGTACATAAATGATCTTCCCTCAGGCATCTCTTCTAACGTGAAGCTGTTTGCGGACGATAGTGTAATATTCCGCCAAATCCACTCTGGTGCCGATCATTACATCCTGCAGCAGGACCTTCACCACCTCGAACAGTGGGCCTCCTCTTGGCAGATGAATTTCGCCCCACACAAATGCTACGCAATGTCTATCACACTGAAAAAACATCCCTCCACACACAGATACTAGACTCCCTCTGCAACTCGCCCCTCGAAAGTGTTATCTATCAAAAATACCTGGGTGTCTACATCACTAATTCCCTTGACTGGTCTAAACGATCTGCGGAGGTGAGAAAGAAAGCTAGCAGAATACTTAGTGTCTTACAGCGGAACCTCTCGTGCTGCAGCAGAGTCGTAAAAGAGCGCGCATACGTCAGCCTTGTGCGCCCTATTGCCGAGTACGCTACGGTGGCCTGGTCGCCACACCACCAAAAGGACATCAGAGCCATCGAGTCCATCCAGCGACGGGCCGCGCGTTTTACATGTTGTGACTATGCTCGCACCAGCAGTGTATCATCAATGCTAAACGAGCTTAACTGGCAATCGCTTCAGTCACGCAGAAATATTGCAGACCTTACTATGTTCTACAAGATTAATTACGGTCTAGTGAACATCACCTTTCCCTACGATATTCAACTTAGCACTTATACTCGCACAAGGGCTATGCACGAATATAAGTTCGTGCACCCGCTCGCTACTATAGACGCATTCAAGTGCTCGTTTTTTGTCAGATCGATTCCACCATGGAATTCCTTACCACATAATATCGTTAATGCTACATCTTTGAATAGCTTTCAAACTGGCGTATCTATGTATGTGTAACCTCGACCAATTAATATTGGCTGCGGTCGCGCTCGCGCTGTGGTGGCGGCGCAGCTGTTGTCATCGGATCCCCTTATCGATTGATAGCTGCTCCGTCGCTGGAGACGCCTGTGTGGCGGCAGTCATTATCGCTTTATATGTAAGCTCATGCTGTTGTTTACCAGCTTATGAATTATTATTATTATTATGGCTATTTTTTATCCTTTTGCCGCCATTTGCACTTTGATTGTTAGTCATTGAACATTGAACATTGAACATTGCACTTCACCATGCACTATAATACCGCTTTAATTATCATCCACTTATTGCACTGTAACCTCAGTACTTGCACGACCGCTGACAATTTCATTGCCAGATTAGCTCCACCGCTACCAGGCAATTATCATATTTAAAGATCAAAGAAGATAGTCAAGAATGGCGATACCTATTATCGTGAGAAACTTGGCGTACTTGCCATACTCGGCTGTGCTGAAATAAGGAAAACAGTTTCTACCCGAAATTTGACTCCTGAACCAGGCCTTAACATGCTTGAGTTGACAAGGTTTTCACACAAAAAGAAACTTTCCTATGGGAAAACAATTCTTTGACCTTCAGAAAAAGTAAACAATACCCTTGTAAATTAAACAAAGCACTGATTCATACAATAGAATAATTATTTTGGCGTTAAGGTACGTCACTAACATGCGCAGTTGGAGTATGGTGAAAAAACTCACGTCCCATAATGATAAGACGGCTCGCGTTCTTAAAGAGGGAGTGAGTGAAAGTATCGTAATTGAGTTCTCATATCGGGTCATTGAACTGACTGTCAGCTTGAGAGCACAACTTGCATTGGTCATTATAAATGCAAGGGCTTTATCTGGATACAACCCGGGTCAATATACAGATAAAGCCCTTGCATTTATAATGACCAGTCTTTATCGTAGATAAAGCCCTATGAATAACAAAGAAAACCGTCTCAATCATGAAATAAATATATATATATACTTTATAGTACCGAAAATAGCGAACAGGTATCGGTCAACTCAAACTCTTAAATCTCGCTCAAAACATTCTCCGGTGTCTTGAAACTAATGCAGACTACATGCAGAATAATTTACAGCCAGAGAACTTTATTGTCTAAATTTTAGACTGCGAACGGCACAATTTTTGGATTAAAAACAGACTACGATAAATGCACAACCTTGCTCGCGCGGCAAAGGAACCACAGGTTAACTCACACGCGTATAAACTAATTTCTAGTATCGGTTAGGGACTCCCTGTGCTGTCATCAGGCAGTCTAAACTTGTTTAGCTGTCAAACCTCGTTAATACGGACACCGTAGACGGAGTCAAGTGTCCGTATTATAGAGGGGTCCGTATTATATTTTATGTATGGGATTTTGCCGGGAACGAGACAATATAATCCTAGAAAATGTGATCGCGTATAAATACCTTGGACTAATGTTTTGTGCTTCCGGTAACTTTACTTTAGCCAAACAAAAGTTGAAATAAATTGCGCTTAAAGCACCTTTTCAAACTTCGCATAGAAATGTGAGATCATTTTAGGAATGATATTAGATATTAGAAAACGTTTTGAGTCGTTAATTCAACCCGAATCTTGCTCTACAGGGGTGAAGTTTGGGAGCTCCAAACCAAGAATAATACAGATAAAGACCCAGTCCATCGTACGGATAAAGATGGCGGCTGGACATTAGCCCACAATCCCTTGCGAACCTAGCACAGTCAAGCTAACACGTAGAACCCTCGAGTCTCTTCAGTAACAGTGTATTGGCAACAGCACTTGTACTGGCTTGTTTTCAAGATTTAAAAACCCTCTACCGCGATATTATAACGGATTATAAAGTTTTTAACACGCAAAGGATTGTGGGTCAATGTACAAGCCGCCATTATTGTCGTTTTAGTGGATCGAAGTAATACATGTTAAGTTTTGTAAATGGCTACTAGGAGTTTCTAAACATGCAACAAATAGCGCCTGTCGGCCGGGAGTTCCTCTAAAAGTAGAAGTAAAATTCAGGAGCATTAAGTTCTGGCTCAAGTTACTGACACGAAACTGGCAGTGGAGGCCTGACGCAGCGAAATAAGCGAAGGACTTACAGGACCTTTAAATTGAGGAGTACCTCCACACTAAAATGGTGAAGCATATAATTGCCCTAACAAAGCTCAGAATAAATAACCACGATTGGAAATTATAAAAGGAAGGCATGCTAGGCCATTTAAAACGGTTGATGAGAGGCTATGTCATTTCTGCCTCCCCAGTTGAGGAGATTGAGGATGAAACCTGAATTTTGTACTGAGATGCAAGAAGTACGATCATCTTAGAAATGCGTTCTATGCCTCACTTGAAAATGATTTTAAGTTAAGAATAGTGCACTGGCCCGAGGAAAACCACTTAAATGCCATTTTAAACCCAAACTCTAGGATTGATGTCATAACTGCAAAAATTTGGTTAGTGTCGCGCAATTGCCCTAAAACACTGATTCGCCCTTAAGATCCCACTCTGTCTTAGTTTATTTGGACCAATGTCCATGTACTAGTAGTATACTCGACGCCCAAATAAAATTTGTCTTTTCCTGTCTTGTCTTCCCTAACGGCGCCAGGTTATTAACGTAACAACCGGAGTTTGGCTGCTGGCATGAACATGCAGTTCACGATTGTCAGTGAAGTTGTTAGAAAACGTCATGTTGACAAACTGCTGGGAGATTCCATTTTTCGCCAAAACTGAACACGCGCTCGCCAACAACACGTTTACCTCCGATTGGACCAATACTTGATTTGATCAAAAACAACAAAATTAATGACAGTTATTTGGAAAAAAGAACAAAAAAGGACATCTCTGGAAGTGGCTGAGTGATCGGTATAAGTTGTAAAGGTAAACGAGGAGACATTGTTGCTGGAGCATTTGTGAATTTCAGTGTTTCTCTTGTCCTACTTTGTACCTGCGTGAAATATAATTTGCGGAAGCTTCCGTAGCATCTCGCTAATTAAGTACATAAATGTGCAGTACTAGCGAGATGAACCACAGGATGCCCGAGCTGTATGTAAACAACCTGATCCACAGGAAGCCCGAGCTGTATTATGAGCGCGCGCAAACAACCAACTAAAATCAACACGTACACAGCAGAATCAAATCAAAAGGACATTTTATTTCATAATCGGTTACATGGGTGAGTTTCTGGGACTCTGCTAATAAATAATGGATTAACAGAAATGCATGAAGAAACAAATACACGAAATGTGAGGATGGTTAGCCTGTGGATTTTCACTGTAATTTTTGTCGCGCTCGCGCCGCAACTTCAAATCGCGCGTTAAACCAGCCGAGATTTCAGTACGATTCAGCGCCGCGAAATCGCCGAGGTTTTGAGCATGTTCGAAACTTGATGCAATTTGGCGGCGATTTTTCAGAAAAGTGTACCAAAAATAACGTATCAGCAGGGATCCCACGGGGAACTGTGGTTTTTCACGCGCCTTTTTCGATCTTTGGTTACAAACAACATGGAAAATTCAGAGCGTAAAATCAATATAGTTCTTATAATGTTCCTCGTTGTGTTCTAGCTCTTTTAGTAGTTTATGGAATGCTCCTTCCTCCTCTCATTTGGCGAGCCAAGGTTTACCCCAGACGGTCCTTTCGTTTCTTCTTAGTTTGTTTCTTCGTTGTCGCACAACAATTACAAGGCAAACACTAGCAATGGCAACTTCTACAAGTTATGACTCTATCGTTATTTCGAAATGTTCAAGAAAATAAAATAAAAACAAAGGAAGAACAACTAAAAAACTAAAGCATCATGTTGAAATAATTGAAACATTGCTACATGAATGTTACGACAGCCGACCGCCGCCATTTTTGTTTACAAGATGTGTGTGCTTTCTCTGTACGCCAAACCGCTAACCAAATCGCACTGAAATCGCGGCTGGTTTACACACGCGATTTCAATGCGATTCAGCGCGACAAAAATTGCAGTAAAAATCGCGACAAACATCAAAAAGCGCATGTATAAACGAGCCTTAAGACATTCAACATAAAATCAGGCTGACGCAGAATGATCTGGTCAAGTGACAGTTTGGAAACGCCGTCCAATCCGGTTTTAGCAGTGCGCGCGCATATACCGCGTCCGCGTCGGGTTGCACGCGCCGCGTGTTGGGGTAGGGCAGCGAGGAAACCCGGCACTCGATCAATGTTTGCTCTCATCCTATATATGGTGGTGCGCTCGCGCGGACCTTCGGCCGGCGCGGGAGCTCAGCTAACAAACACTGTATTTCGCGAACTGGTCTATTACTGGAGTGTGGCTCATGATTTGCTAGCTAGCTTTATATTTTTGGGCTCATATTTATTCTACAGTTTAGGTCTGCGAGACCACCGACCCTCAACGAGAATATTTAGGACTTCGTTTCAATTCACTCTTTTCACCTGGTGGCCATCTTGGATTCAAAGCGAGGCAATCCTTTGTTTTTGCCAGGTCAGCCTCGTAGTGAGGGATAGTCAAAATGAGGCTCACCTGGCAAAAACAAAGGATTGCTTCGATTTGAATCCAAGATGGCCATCAGGTGAAAAGAGTGAATACTGACACATATAACTTAGTTTGCTTGTAATTTATATCTTTAGTAATAACGTCTTGTTAAATGTTGTTGTTGGACCACAGGAAACCCAAGCTCTGTTTGTGTTTTAAATTATAAGGGTTTGTATGAGATTCTTAACGAGTACCTCGAACTGGGGGATTTGATGGTGATTGACCAGTTTTTTGTGGCTCCAGGGGGTCGGGGATTTTACTTGATTTTACTTGATTTGATTTGATTTGATTTGTACATGTACTAGTTTCAAATGGGGATTTGACTGGAGCCCAGTTCATCTGTGGTGGCGATCGTCAGGTAAGTTTTAGCCGTTTTTTTTCTCGTTTCTATACAAAATTGTCAAATACCATGGAGAGATACAGTATTTATTTCAACAACTGGACCATCAAAGTTAAAGCGTGGCTTGCTCAAAAATTTCAGCTGTACTTTTTTCAGTGTGTTGGACTTACAGGAGGGAGAGCAACCTCAGGGAAAGTGGTTCTGTCCCACATGCAAGCAAACTAGTTGAACACTCTTTCAAATGACCATCCACGCTACGAACAAGCCTGTCACAGGCTACATGTACATCCACACTAATATTTGGTGTTATGTTTCATAAACACGAGAACTTTCAACAACAAGCCTCAGATATCATATTCACGTTAGTTTTAGTGCTATAAAAATACATAAGACAAGAAAGAAAATTGTTCTAGAGGTGGGTATTTGGTCCTATTTGACTGCATAAAGTACTCCAGGGGAGTGGGGGTTCTCTTGTATTGGGGACTTTTTCAAATCAAAGACAGACATCTATTATTTGGAGTCGTATACAAATGTAGTACATTGACTGTTAACCAAATAATTATGGATTAAATTAATAAAATGATAATAGTGTCATACTACAGAACTATACAAACAATCTGTATAACAGATTTCATATGATATCTCTATGATAATGTTTCATGTCTGAGTAGCATACATTCAAATATGTATTAATTTCTGAGCTAATCGGTGACGCGGGGAGGATTAGCTAGGAAAAGAAAGAGATAATCAGACGATATTCTATTAGTTTTGGTTGCGGTCTGCTTCTCTATCTTGGCGAAAAGGTCACTTCGTTTCTCCCTGTATAGAGAGCATTTTATCAAGAAATGGTTTTCATCTTCTACTTCATCTTTATTATGTGTATCGCCCAATTCATATTTCAAGTTTATGGTTACTAAGCTTATTCTTAATTTTGTAAGAGCTCTTGTGTTGGTGACAAGGCCAGGTAGGGGGGGGGGGGGGGGGGGGGGTGTAAGTACATTATATCGGTCAGACCCGAAATACTGAAAACTTACCTGAAGTCTTTATCTATCCGAAAATACGAAAAAAGTCTCTCGGTTTGGAAAAAAAAGAAACCTAACGTTACATGGCCGCATTAATATAGTTAAAACTTTAGGCCTTTCTAACTTTAATATATAACGCGTCAGTCGTACCCTTACCAGAGAACTTTGCAAGGTTAGCAGATGACACTAAGATATCAATTCATATGGAAAAACAAGCCAGCCAACGCTAATCGCATGTCAAGAAAAGGGCGTGTGATATGGTATTGATATGGAAAAAGCGCTAAAATCTATTGGATCAGAAGACTTACGGAGTCTTCCTCAGCTAATTGGAAAATAATTCCACTACAACAACTAAATCGATATGGGAACATCATTATTTAAATGTAGATACGAGTTAAAGTAACTACATTTGATAGACCTTCCAAGCTCAAATCTTGCGCTATTGGCATGGGCTAAAGCTTATAATAATTGGGAAAGCAACATTTAGTAGCAAAGATACAATACGAAATAATATGGAACAATTGTGATATAAAGCCAGGAAATAAAACTGTTTTTACAAGGAGTGGTTTTCCAAAGGAGTACTTAATAGTATTAGGGATCTCTATGATACCAATAACGTATTTATATCTTTAGAGAATTTCAAAATAAAGTTTGGTATCAATACAAATTTTATCCAATTTCTTGGGAGAGTAAATGCAGTTAAGTCATGTTAAAAGGATCAGGTAAGGAACATAGACGAAGTCGTTTATTCTGATTCGGTATTCCAATCAGTTTTAGCAAAACGAAAGTAAAAATACAATACGCAAGGAATTAGTTGAACAGCAGTTCGTAACACCTACAGCCGAGAGCAAAATTAAAAGCTACGGTATTAATGAAAAGAATTCAAAAAAGATTTACTCCATTCTTTTTAAATTACAAAATAAACATAATTATGCATATTTCAATTTAAGATAAATCATAATATTATAGCAACATCCTTTACAAAGCAATTATAATTGATACAAACCTCTGCAGGCGCGGATCCAGACCGGTTTACACCGGTTTACGGAAACCGGTCAAAGTTAACGTGGCGTGCATTAACCCCTTGGGGACTAAGGGGGAGGGGAGGTTCAGTAAAATGTCCAATTTTGGAGTTTGAGTTGGGAAGTCGGAAACCGGTCAGATTTTTTTCTGGATCCGCGCCTGCTCTGTCCCTTCTACGATGCTGAGAGACATACCTTAGAGCCTTTCTTGGTTAATTGTGCGAATGCAGTGAGGTTTTGGAAATATGATGGCTAGAAAATACCGCTGAACAAAGTATTGAACTTGAACCAGCACAAATTCTATACGGTATTGTTAAACTGTTTAAGCACATTAACTTGTTAAATCGTGCTTTGATAGTAGCTAAATTTATAATGTCAAAGCCTTTCTAAAAGGAAATTTGTATACTGTCAACGTTCAGTTTTTTTATCCTCTTGTGTGAGAAAGCCAAATTAGAAATAACAATATCTAAAAAATATATAGAAGCTTTAGAAAACAAATGGTGCGCACTGATTCGGGTCTAACGGATATAACCATGCAACTACTCGTTAAGAATCTCATACAACAATAACAACAATGAATTTATTTACACAACTTTGCTGTATGATTTTCAGCAAGCGCTCATCACCTAGTAAAAGAAGTCGGAAGAGATGCAATTGTTAAAGGCAACATTTTCCCGATAAAAATTAACCGAATCCCGATATGATAAAATAAATAAATAAATAAATATATTATTTGTTATAGCAGGCTGAGTATTACAGCTTAAAGCTGGTGGGGGCCTGCTTTTACTCCTCGCACACTCCCCACTACATTAACTGTTTTGGATACACTGTACACTCGACTCATGCACGATTGAGGAAAACCAGACAACCCGGACAAAAACCCTCGAATGCAGATAAGGAATCAACAACAAACCTAACTCACATACGGTGCCCGAACAGGGAATCGAACCCGGGACCGGGTTCATGGTGGTCCCGGCTAGATAGCTGTATGTTTTTTTTCGGGCCCTCCAACTCAGTTTATATCCTTATTCAGTATGTCATACTTGAAATTGTATGAGTGAAATAAATGTTTTGTTGTTGTTGTTGACCGCAGCGGTGAGAAGCGAATGTTTTACCACTGCGCCAACCTGCGTTACTTTGCGGCAGAACATCTAATTTTATCTTACTTGATTGGAAACCTATTCATCGCTTTCTTTGGTAAAAGCGAGAAAATACCCGGAAATTTCTACTCTGACATATATTTTTCATAAACACCGTAAACTATTTTTTATACTTTTCTCTAAACAATAAACAACCCTCCATTACCGTTACCCGGTACCCACTATAGCTACGGATAGCGGGTATGCGCCTAATCCAAGATGGCGTCCTATGAATACAACCTCGTCCCCAGGGTCTTCTCGGTCAGATCCAAGATGGCGGCTACACGAGAGAAGACCCTGGTAAAGGCTGAACTGTCACGTATTCTGATTGGCTCTTCGATTATGACGCAAGGATTGTCCTAACAATGCTTTTTATTGGCCAAACGGATCGAGTCCAGAGAGATGAACTTGTTTATAGATTCGATTGCTCAAATTTGATCAATAAAATGATTTTAAATAACCTTAAAATCCGTTGGGTAGATAGAGCAATAGATGAAGTGCATTACTGGGGAGTTTTCTGGTAAGTTTCATCAGCGGGAAAGCCAGCAGAAGCCGTTTAACCTGAACATGTGCTATCGGTCGCTTCGATTCAACGCTAACCGAAAATTAACGGCTTTTTTAGGATTCTCTTCTAGCTTAGATACATCCTAGTAGCTTTGTGATACCGTTCTATTGTTTCTTTATCCAAGTAAACTCCATTTCGAGCCATTTAGGAGACCTGTTTCACTACATCGTTCGCCGCGTGGAAATACCGTTAATCGCTTCTCGCTTACTCCGGATTGGGATACCTATGGTTTGTATACGTCATGAACTATTCCCATATTTAGCTTGGCCGCCATCTTCGATCGCCAAATCACGTGACAAAATACTCCCAAAATCTGGGAGTATTTGATCACGTGATCCAGCCTTTACCAGGGTCTTCTCTCGGAGCAACCTCGTTCCCAGGGGTCTTTACGCGCCTAATCAAAGATGGCGTCGAAAGTACCCCTGGTACAGGCTGGTCATGTGACCCAAAAATATGCCCAATATGTGGGCATATTTTGAGGAGCATCCGCCATCTTGGATTCATCATCGCTGAAAAACGGTTAGCGGTTGAAGTGTGATCCCAATGAATTCCAACCGTACATTATTCTACTTGTACCCAGTTGCGAAGTGAGTATAATAAAAAGCAAAAACGCTAAGTTCTGATGAATTTGTAGTTGTTTTCAACGAAGTTTGAACGCGCAATGCGAAAGACGACATCACCAGTTTACATTTCAATTCAAAATGCACGCGCTATTCGAAATTCTCCAATCAGCGCGCGCTTAACGTCTAGCCAATCAGTGGCAGAATCCAACCAGCCTTGATTAGGCGCGTAAAGACCTTCATATAAGATAATTATTATGTACTAGTCGCTTATACACTACGCTTCAACACCGTTCAGCTTAGTCATCCTTAGGCCAACTTAGGTATCCTTAAACCTACTTAGGTATCCTTACGCCCACTTAGGTATCCTTAGGCCCGCTTAGGTATCCTTAGGACCACTTAGGTATCCTTAGACCTACTTAGGTATCCTTAAACCTACTTAGGTATCCTTAAACTTACTTAGGTATCCTTAGGCCCACTTAGGTATCCTTAGGCCCACTTAGGTATCCTTAGACCTACTTAGGTATCCTCTGGCTTAGGCCCGCTTAGGTATCCTTAGGCCCACTTAGGTATCCTTAGACCTACTTAGGTATCCTTAGACATACTTAGGTGTCCTTAGACCTACTTAGGTATCCTTAGGCCCGCTTAGGTATTCCGCCCTAAACCTACTTAGGTATCCTTAGGCCCACTTAGTCATCCTTAGGTAAAACTTAGGTATCCTTAAACCTACTTGGGTATCCTTAGGCCCGCTTAGGTATTCTTAGGCCCATTTAGGTATCCTTAGGCCCGTTTAGGATTCCTGAGACCTACTTAGGTATCCTTAGACCTACTTAGGTATCTTTAGGCCCACTTAGGTATGCTTAGATCTACTTAGGTATCCTTAGACCTACTTAGGTATCCTTAGGCCCACTTAGTCATCCTTAGGTATCCTTAGACCTACTTAGGTATCCTTAGACCTACTTAGGTATCCTTAGACCTACTTAGGTATCCTTAGACCGACTTAGGTATCCTTAGGCCCACTTAGGTATCCTTAGACCTACTTAGGTATCCTTAGACCTACTTAGGTATCCTTAGACCTACTTAGGTATCCTTAGGCCCGCTTAGGTATCCTTTGGCCCACTTAGGTATCCTTAGACCTACTTCGTCATCCTTAGGCCAACTTAGGTATCCTTAGGCCCGCTTAGGTATCCTTAGACACACTTAGGTGTCTTTAGGCCCACTTAGGTATCCTTAACCCCACTTAGGTATCCTTAGCCCCACTTAGGTATCATCGGCCCGCTTAGGTATCCTTAGACCTACTTAGGTATCTTTAGGCCCACATATTTGTCAGTAGGATCAGTTGCGGGTCAGGGCAATCGAAAACAGTCTCACAATCGGGGGTATGGATATTGGTATTATTCAATAAAAAGGTACTTAATATAGTACTTATATACTTATATTAGTATAGTTGACTGCGACAACCTTTTTGCTGTATGTATCTTATAACCTGACCACGATAAATCAAGCGCTCTACATTGACCATTTGCCCATGGTTTGCCGTTTACGTTCGCAATCCGTTCGTTCAAATTTCTCGGTTTTTCTTCTATTCTTTTCATACAAAAAATAGGACAACTATCGGGAAAATTCAATCAATCAATCATAACTGTATTTAAACACGGTTGATTCATGAGGAAATTACTATGACACAACTCAGTGCTACTATATAGATAAACTCATACTAATTGTTAAGCCTAAATTACTAAAATACATTTAACACTTGTATGTAATGTAACAACTACTTTAAAAACTAAAGACCTGCTTTACATGGATGCTTTGTTTGGAAAGAGGTTCGAAAAAAACAGCGGAAACGACCCTAGAAGAGCTCATAGGTATGAATAACCACAACTGAAACATTGTAGGGTGAAGTCGTGTATTTATTTGTCTAACATACATGTTTTGGAAGGATTTATAATATCACAGGTACCCCAGGCTCATTATGCGTAAAACGGTTATTTCCCGGAAATTTGAAATTACAGTAAATGTATGGAGTTTTAGTTCGAATGGCCGTTTGCTCTAAAATAAAATTCAGTAAATCGTCAAACTAGTCTTACCTGTCTCTTGTGTGTTCCTTTCAGTTTCTGTGAAGTTTCAAGCCATTCCGTTCAAAAAAAAAAAAATTATTCAAACATTTGCTCCAAGATCTAAAGCTCATCGAGGGGGCTTACCTTATTATAGGAAATTAACAATGCACTTTATTAACGCGATTTTACAAAATTCGCGTTAATTTAATGTATCTTAATTAATGTCGATGTAAATTTAATGCACGCTATTTTACAACATTGTTATTTTAAAGCACCTTTATTTCATTTCAAAACCTTATTAGTTCATGACTCCTCTATTGGCTCTTCAGAGTCACTATTGCGGTTTGGTTTCCGTCAATCAAACGAGTGAGCAGCTCTTGGTGATTTCACCGTGAGGCTTTGAAAGATCTTTTGAATTGATAGGGTCTAGTTAGGCTTCAAACCCAAATTTTCGGCTTTAAAAAAAACTTAGAAACATCCGTGCACTTGTCTTGGAAGGTTTTATTGACGGAAGCCAAAACGCAGTTTGGCGTTCAGAAATGTAAAGTGCGAGTTTGCAGAATTATGAAAATCGCAGTAAATAAAGCAAGATGCTTATCGAAAAATTCGCGTTAATTTAATGCATGTAAACCTAACTTTTGAAAAATTCGCGTTAATTTAGTGTAACGTAAATTTTCTTCGCGTTGTCAACGTGCATTGTTAATTTCCTATAATAAGGTATGTAATTTAAATAGACAAACATAATCTGCGGGTAAGGGATACTAATGTACATACACACAAATATTAAAATAAGTAAACTAGGGACTAAAGGAATTAAAGCGTGCGGACTTAATAATGTACAATTGAACAGCTTCAAAAAAACGGGCATTAGATTGAAATTCAATAGATGGAACTCCATGTAAAAACCACTGAATCTTTTGTGAATTAGATGAATTGACCCAAATAGTTCCAAACTCCTGTGTAGCGACGGAGAGCAGAATATTTCTCCGTTCAATATTGAGTGAGGTACAGGAATTTTTCTTCCCTTAGTATAATTATTGGGAAGGTAGCAAACTCGAGGCCGATCAGCCGCCGATCAGCTCCAGAAAATCGCCTCGAATTCCCACAAAAATCCCTTTCCTCTATTTTAAGCTATTAGAGGCGCCTTCTACGCTAAAATAAATAAAACGTTGTTGTGTATTGGCTCTCAATCCAACACGGTCACGACCTCGATTTTATAGTAGCGTAGAAGGCGCCTCTAATAGCTTAAAATAGAGGAAAAGGATAAAAATAAAACTGAGAAAGGAGAAAAAGAAGTAAAAAAAAAAATTTCAGTGCCCGGCGTAGACTCCAACTCCGGTCATTGGATCAAAAGCCCAAAATGTAAACCACTACACCATAGAACCGTTTGTTGAAACAACACTTTCAAAATAAGGTATATGTGTATTAGGTCTGAGCCCGTGAACTTTTGGGTAACAAACCGTTTTTTTACATCGATTCCGATTGGAAGATGAAACAATGGCACAAATTCACTGGGTAGGGACGGTCTACTTTTTGTCGCCTCGTTGCTAGCAAGATCGAATTGACGTGGTAGGGGACGGTCTACTGTTTGTCGCCTCGTTGTCGGTCAGATGGACAAGAACATCCGCGAAACCCGAAAACTGCAAACTACGTGGCACTTTTCTCCCGTTAAAGTACACCAGTGAAAGGGAAGCTGAGTGTGGTGAAGGACCTGTGTTTGGGCAACCGTTATTTGAAGGAATTTTGGCGATGTACGGGATTTTTGTGGGAATTCGAGGCGATTTTCTGGAGCTGATCGGCGGCTGATCGGCCTCGAGTTTGCTACCTTCCCAATAATTATACTAAGGGAAGAAATTTTTTTGTAACTCACTCAATATTGAACGGAATGGCTTGAAACTTCACAGAAACTGAAAGGAACACACAAGAGACAGGTAATACTAGTTTGACGATTTACTGAATTTTATTTTAGAGCAAACGGCCATTCGAACTAAAATTCCATACATTTACTGTAATTTCAAATTTCCGGGAAATAACCGTTTTACGCATAATGAGCCTGGGGTACCTGTGGTATCCCAATCCGGAGTGAACGAGATGCGATTAACGGTATTTCCACGCGGCGAACGACGAAGTGAAAACAGGTCTACTAAACAGTTCGAAATGGAGTTTACTTGGATAAAGAAACAGTGGAAGAGTATCACAAAGCTACCAGGATGTATCTAAGCTAGAAGAGAATCCTAAAAAGCCGTTCATTTTCCGTTAGCGTTGAAGCGAGGAGATCGATAGCACATGTTCAGATTTAACGGCTTCTCCTGGCTTTCTCACTGATGAAACTTACCAGAAAACTACCCAGTAATGCACTTCATCTATTGCTCTACCTACACACGTGTTTTAAGGTTATTTAAAATCGTTTTATTGATAAAATTTGAGCAATCGAATCTATATACAAATGCATCTCTCTGGACTCAGTCCGTTTGGCCAATAAAAAGCATCGTTAGAACAACCCTTGTGTCATAATCGAAGAGCCAATCAGAATACGTGACAGTTCAGGGCTTACCAGGGTCTTCTCTCAGAGTAGCCGCCATCTTGGATCTGACCGAGAAGACCCTGGTCACGAGGTTGGACTGGAAGCAGCTGGATCAACTCCCACAAAATCGTTTTGTAGAGTTGCACTGACACCAAAATCAAGGGGATCTATTTGTTTGCAATGTGGTTACTACCATTTGCAAGCTACCGTTAAGCGTGAACCTTTTCCGGCGTTCGTTTATGTTTGAAACTAGACGTCTGGCGTCCCAAACCTTTGCAATTCGTCGGCAAACTAATTATTTTCAACCTTGATGTTGAAAACCTTTGATATGTCTTCTACCGACGTGCAACTCAGATTATGCCAAGAGACAGTTGTTGTCTTGCAATCTCTCATAATTCTGAGCGTCCAAAACGTGAACTTGAACCGACATTTATATGATTTAGCGCGTAGCGCGAAGGAAAATCTAGCTGAAAAGTTTCCAAACCTGAATCCCACTCGTTGAAACGTGAAGGCGGGACATGTCAAAGGTTGTCACAATCGCGGTTAAATTGCAAAGGTTTGTGCCGCCAGACGTCTAGCTTTCAAACATAAACGAACACGGAAAAAGGTTCACGCTTAAAGGAGCAGTGTCACGATTCTGATTGGTTGTTATAGACAATGGAAAAATCACGCTATGTCACGCTCCGCTGCAAATTTCCCTTTCGATTGAAATAAATAAAATGCTGCTTTATAAAAGTATAACATCAAACCTAACCATATAATACTGAAGTATAGTTTTAAAGCAATTTCGGCTCGAGATATCGTGCAAATACGCCGATGCAAGCGGATTACTCAAGGACTTCTACTTCTGTCACGTCTTTTGATTTCTTGTCCGCCTGACACATTTTCAAAACTTTGGGCATGAATACTAATCGTGACACTGCTCCTTTAACGGTAGCATGTAGACAAGAGGAGAAAGTTATTTGACGGCTCTAATTTGCAAGAACCTCGACAGAATTCTTGAAATTTCCTGTGAACTCTGCCCAACTGGATCTGGGTTTTCATACTTATCGAACGTTATTTGCCGTTCTTGTTCGGAAAAGAATGTGACATTATTGAAGAAAGTCGATAAAATAACTGAAAGTTTCAAGGCAGCTCAAGAAGTCGTCAAGCGGTCATGACGTCATGGCTAAATGCCCTATTTCTATTGGACAGCTTTGCTTACGTCACCGGTGGAAAAATCCACCGGTGAATTGGGCGCGAAACAGGTAGCAAAAGTCCCTTAAACCAGAGAAGTGAAAAAAAGTGAAAATCAACCAGAGAAGTGAAAATCTCGTTTTAAGAGAAGCGAATGTGGGAAATGAAAATCTCGTTTTAAGGGACTTCGAGAAAGTCTAGGTACGAGACTGCTTCGGATCGGATTGTGTGGAGCACATGCCAGGAAACCATTTCGTGGCAAACCGAAGAGCCAATAGAATCAAGCTAAAATTAGACCGAGATTCGACAACTTTCACTTGAAGTTGAATCTAGCTCGTGGCGTTCACAACAGTTTGTTTTCCGACATCAAAAATACTTTTTTAAGGATGAAAACTGACCTGTATTTTAATTAGTTGCACTGAGGTTCAATCACAACTTTACCAGGAACACGAAAATTGCAAAAAAATGTATATCTAAATTAGTCGTGCTTGTTTAAGAGGGTTTGGTGTCATACAAGAATGGTTTCAATGGCGCTTCATTACATTTAAGCGAGGCTATCGGGTCAATACCGCTAAGACTGCTATTCGTAGACTCCACTGTAATACTAGGCGGTACGTATACGTCTTTGAAAGCTTTGTATGATATGAAACAGACTCCGTGTTTGATTGACGGTCAGCTATATGCAATTTTTTGACAGTCGCACTTCAATGAAAACGTAAAGATGCGTGAAGATCAACAAGTATTAATCACTGCCGGGTGCCACTGAACGTAAACGTAAACCAGTCATTTACCAAAATTCAATCAACATTTAGGACATTAGGAGTATGTTTCCTGCATGCAAAGAACAGGCATAAATGCCCCGGGCATATGTCACGACAACCTGTCAAAAGGCCTGGCATAGCAGTATAGCAGCATTCGGTCGGAAGTCAAATCGAGGATTCGGTAAATGGTGATGTTATCAGTAGGTTACCCTGTCTTAGTATTTTTGGGCTACCCGTGTTACCATATGGTACCCTGGCTTAGTTGTTTTTCAGTTTTCTCGCGAAGAAATAAATATGTTTTTACGTTTTCTCGCGAAGAAATAAATATGAAAGAAAATGATTTTCCAAAATCAACCAAAGAAGCAACTAATAAGTATAGCTTAACTTGAAGCTTTATTTAAATCCATAAGCCTTCACAAACAAAGTCTACTTATGAGTTTCGGGTTGAGTTTATTCGGTTCTCGTGAATTAAAAACTTTCAATTACAATGCATTATGTCCTATGGGGATGTCCCTTTGATCATAAGCTTAGGGCCCGTTTACAAGGAGATAGGGTTACCCTAGCACTAGGGCTACCCTAGCACTAGGGTCAAAGATAGCTCGGGTTTACAAGCAAAATGATTCAGGTAGGGTTACCCTACTGCCCGGGCCAACTCAACACAAGCCAGTTGAAGTCTCGTTCAAATGAATGAAAACATGTGCTACTAATATTACTCTTTTCTTTCATTTTTATTCGGTTCAAACAGATCTGTGGAAGTGTTTTTAATTTTACTGAATTTTTGGCAGCCTGTGAACCGCTAGGCTCGCGGCCGCCAAAATCATTCAAGCATAGAAAGCAACATGGCGGACACGAATAGAGTTCTGACGGGTTTTGGTGGATTAACGTCGATTCTTCTTTCTGTGGTGCCCTTTATTACAGTTGTATAGTATCCGAGAATGTTGTTATATTACCTACTAATTGCTAGAGAACTTCGGAAACTTGCAATGTGAAATTTGGCTCTAGAATAGAGTTGACCCGGGTAGGCGGGTTACCCTAGCAAACCGTTTACAAGGACAAAACATAGCCCTAGTGCTAGGGTCACCCTAGCTCTCAGACAGGGTAACCCTGGCGCTAGGGTAACCCGGGCAGCCGAGTTGAGTTGTCCCGCCTGCTTGTAAACACATCGCTAAAAATAAGAGGAAATGACCCAGCGCTAGGGTAACCCTATCTCCTTGTAAACGGGCCCTTAGCGAATACCATCCTGCAACAACATCATACGTTTTACAATACACTAACCCGCAAATAGGAAATGTAACATACAGAAATTAAAAGCTAACTGAATAAAGGAAGAAAGAAAGTGTGAATAATTTTATAACAGAAAAATGTACAAGTATCGTTACTATTAATTTAAGGTAGGTAATGGGTGATAAAATTTTGTTAAACTACACTGATGAACAAGAATAAAGTTTGGTGGTACAGCACTAATTTACTCTGATAATAGTTAATAGTTAATTTGAGCATGCTTGTAATTCTATATTTTAGGCCATAGGATTTCCGAGAGTTCTTTGCCTAATGTTTGGGTTTCAAGGTATGAGCCTTTGTTTTGTAATGTAAAAGGTATACTTTTTATGGTTTTCTTAAAAGCTTTCTTGGATAGATTTCTCACTTCATTTGGTATTTCATTCTACAATCTTACACCAGTCCTAGAAAATGATTTGTATTAGATGTTTAGGCTTGAGTGCCGTGTATATGAATTATGAGCCGTAGATGATCTAGTATTGTATGAGTGCATATCACTTATGAATGAAAATAAATTGCATAAGTTGGTAGGAGCCTTCTTGTTGACAACAATATGCATTAAGTTTGCAATTGATCCAAGGTATAGAACATTAATAGGGTGAGACATTGGCATCAATAAAAAGAGGAACAACACTTTCTCTCCTGTCACTGAAATAAATAAGTCTATTTTTAAAGGGCACGCTTTTGTAAAATGAGTAGTTTAGTTAAATATATTTTGGCAGCTTGCCCCCATGCACTTATACCATAGGTAAGGTATGGTTGTATAAGAGATCGGTATAAAGTTAACTTAGCAATAAGTCCAACTGTTTTGCTTATTTTTGTGCTGATCAGTCTAATATGGAACTTCCATGAAAGGCTGCTATCAATAAAAAGACCGAGATATTTAACATATTCTTTACAATCAAGGGGAACAAGCTTGTCAGATGAATTATCAAAGACCTTGATAGTCACCTCAGAAATTAATTTCTTTTGATGAGGACGAAAAATTAAACAAATTGACTTCTTTATATTTAATGTTAATTTATTTGCTGTTAGCCAGTCACATAACTTAATAAGTTCATTATTTACTATAAGTTCAAGGGATTTTAGGTTTTTGTCTGCATATAATAAGTTTGTATCATCTGCAAAGAGAAAACAACGAAGTTTATCTGAGGCTTTATAAATAGTATTGATATACAGTAAGAATAACAAAGGACCAAGGACAGAAACTGAGGGACTCCAAAAGGATCTTCTTCTTTGTCAGATACATATGAACCAATTTGTGTTGTTAGAGTCCTCCCAAATCGGTGACTCAAACCACTCATACAAGATTCCGCGGATGTCATAATGGTTTAATTTCTGTAATGTGGTTTACAGTATCGAAGTCCTTTAAGATCAATAAAAACATGTGAACAATTTGTTGTCCATGTTTATTTGTATAGTGTTCAATATGTCATGAATAGCATGTTGAGTTCAATGCCGAGTTCTAAAACCATATTGTCCATCAAAAAGCATTTTTTTTTCTATAAAACATATCAAACGATTATACATAAGTTTTTCAATTTTTTTATCAAATACTGACAGTAAAGAAATTGGTCTACAATTATTAGGATCGTATCATCTTCAGATTTAAATATAGGTGAAATGTTTGATGTTTTTAATTTAGATGGGTATTGACCAAGTTGGACAGAGGTATTTATTAAATATACTAATGGTATGCTAAGTGAGTGTCTTGAGCACTTTAGCCTTATCTTGTCCCTTATCCCGTTTCATTATTATTAAGGTTTACAACAAGAAAAGAGTAAAGCAAGCTGAACTATAAGCATACATGTAAGCTTACTGTTCTCTGCAGATCGCGAGTTATCACGCTTCACACTTATGCCTGGATTGATAGATCTTCTGGTGAATGAACCCTGATAACCCTTGAAGTATCGGACTGCCTCAAGAAAATAATAGAGTTCTTGGTCCAGCAATATTTGTAGTTGTGATTGCTTTTGTAGACTTTACTCAGCCGAAGTAGCTCTTGTTTCCTGGGCGTTAGATGATGAAGGATTATGACTTGTTCAAGAATGCGTATGAAGGAAAAAAAGCTGACTGTGTTGAAATGTTGCGAGGGCCGAAGGCTCGTGCCGAAATATTTGAGATTTTACTGCTCTCTAAAACACTGGTTTCCTGTGTTCTGGAAACTAAACATTGGCTTAGCATTACAACAATTTCATTACATTTTGCATGACAGGTACGTCAAAACTTTGATGACCCCCCACCCCCAAGGAGTAGGTAAAATATTTGATGACCCCCCTACCAAAGCACTTAAAACTTTTTTGCCCCCTCCCCATGATTTAACCCTTATGGGCAACAAGTTAAATAGCATCCATAGTCACTTCGGCTTTAGTGAGTAATTGTTAAATAGATATGTATGATTTGTATCCATGTATATTTAGAATCGTTTTTATTTTTGTTTTATAATATAGTTGATACGGGACTCCATTTAAACCAGCTTTGCTGAATTCACACCTGTTTAAATATTTCGTTATCAATAAAATGCAACATAAATATATGGCTTCTCTCCAGAGTGTATTCCATCATACTCAGTTAATAGCCTGATTTTCAGACGGTACGAGGTCGTCCGCTCACTTCCTCCCACCTCCCCGTCTGATGGACTTTGGCAGAAACCGTGTTCCTTACGTCATGTAATTTCGACCAATCAGAGCGAAGGTTTTATTTTTAGAGAACTGAGGTATGCGTGGAATGTCTAGTAGAGCCTGCATGAAGGTGAAGCCAAATGGCGGAAGATACAAACGGACTTGATATGGCTTTGGAGAAAGCGTGCGAAACTTTCGGCATTTCTGAATTATTTCCCGAACAGAGAAAGGCATTATTATCCTTCGTTTCCCGGAAGGACCTTGGCCATCAACAGCTGCAGCTATAGGCAACGACCAGGTAGAGAATCGAGAGAGGAGAAATTATGTAGCCTTCTACAGCTCGCCAGGATCACGCACTTTCCTGCACTGCATAATTCTTATGTTTTACAGTTTCAAACTTATGTCGATTTCTCAGAACGAACCCTAACCATATCCTGTTTGAGCTGCTCTGGATTTTTGGGCAGCAGGAATGTTTTAAACAGGATTTTTCGTACAGTATTTCAAGCGCATGGTCACAACACTGATCTAACGACCGGATTTGTTGTACTTTATACTTTGTCAAAATCAAGACTGTTCAAAATTCTGAAAACATAAATATTTATTCAACTTTTACCATGACATATTCACTATATGTGTTCACGCCTGTAGAAATTTCATGCCATTCCATGAAAGATTTAGTCCTCTTAAGGCGAAAAAGCTAAGATATTTCAGCTTTTAGGCCAGCAAATTGTCAAAATAAAGTGTGTTAAAAATTCTGCAAACATAAATAATTGCCCAAATGTCGTGAAACTATTACCATGACATACTCAGTATGTGTTTTCACTGCTGTAAATTACATTTCACTGCTGTAAATTACATTTCATGAAAGATTTGGTCTTCTAAATGCCAACATTCTAGGAGACATTACATTTTAATACGGCATACAAAGCGGTCGAGGATCGGAAGATTAATGATTTTCCAAAGCCCGTAGCTAGTAGATTCATAAACATCGCGATATCGATACACTTCCTATCAGATTTTTCCGGTACACGTCTGGGGATAACATGTTTCTCCACGTTCTGTTTCTATAAGTTTGAAGCAGTAGAATATTCTGCAGCGCATGAAAGAGCCGTGATTCTGGCGATCTGTATAAGGCTACATAATTTCTCCTCTCTCGACCTGGTCGTCGTCTCATAGATGCAACTGTGGTAGCCAAGGTCCTTCCGGGAAACGAGGGATAATAATGCCTTTCTCTGTTCGGGAAATAATTCCGAAATGCCGAAAGTTTCGCACGCTTTTTTTCTCCAAAGCCATATCAAGTCCATTTCCATCATCCGCCAATGCATGCTCCACTAGACATTCCACGCATATCTCAGTTCTCCAAAAATAAAACCTTCGCTCTGATTGATCGAAATTACATGACGTCAGGAACACGGTTTCTGCCGAAGTCCATCAGACCGGAGGTGGGAGGAAGTGAGCGGACGACCTCGTACCGTCTGAAAATCAGGCTACTTAGTTAGGTGACCAGACTGATTGAAGCACTTTAATTTCGACACTGCTTACAATTATATGAGTTCTTTCCAGAGTGTATTCGAACATGTCTAGTTAGGTTATTAGAATCATTAAAGCACTTTCCACACTGCTTACAATTAAATGGCTTCTCTCCAGAGTGTATTCGAGTATGTCTAGTTAGGGCACCAGGCTGTTTGAAGCACTTTCCACACTGCTTGCAATTATATGACTTCTTTCCAGAGTGTATTCGAATATGTCTAGTTAGGGCACCAGGCTGCTTGAAGCACTTTCCACACTGCTTACAATTGTATGGCTTCTCAACCGAGTGTGTTCGAACATGTCTAGTTAGGTTAACAAGCTGTTTGAAGCACTTTCCACACTGCTTACAATTATATGGCCTCTCTCCAGTGTGTATTCGAACATGTCTAGTTAGGTTAACATACTGTTTGAAGCACTTTCCACACTGCTTACAATTATATGAGTTCTTTCCAGAGTGTATTCGAATATGTCTAGTTAGGGCACCAGGCTGCTTGAAGCACTTTCCACACTGCTTACAATTGTATGGCTTCTCAACCGAGTGTGTTCGAACATGTCTAGTTAGGTTAACAAGCTGTTTGAAGCACTTTCCACACTGCTTACAATTATATGGCCTCTCTCCAGTGTGTATTCGAACATGTCTAGTTAGGTTAACATACTGTTTGAAGCACTTTCCACACTGCTTACAATTATATGAGTTCTTTCCAGAGTGTATTCGAACATGTATTCGAACATGTCTAGTTAGGTTACTAGAATCATTAAAGCACTTTCCACACTGCTTGCAATTATATGACTTCTTTCCAGAGTGTATTCGAATATGTCTAGTTAGGGCACCAGGCTGCTTGAAGCACTTTCCACACTGCTTACAATTGTATGGCTTCTCAACCGAGTGTGTTCGAACATGTCTAGTTAGGTTAACAAGCTGTTTGAAGCACTTTCCACACTGCTTACAATTATATGGCCTCTCTCCAGTGTGTATTCGAACATGTCTAGTTAGGTTAACATACTGTTTGAAGCACTTTCCACACTGCTTACAATTATATGAGTTCTTTCCAAAGTGTATTCGAACATGTCTAGTTAGGTTACTAGAATCATTAAAGCACTTTCCACACTGCTTACAATTGTATGGCTTCTTTCCAGAGTGTATTCGAACATGTCTAGTTAGGTTAACAAACTGTTTGAAGCACTTTCCACACTGCTTACAATTATATGGCCTCTCTCCAGTGTGTATTCGAACATGTCTAGTTAGGTTAACATACTGTTTGAAGCACTTTCCACACTGTTTACAATTATGTGGCTTCTCTCCAGAGTGTATTGGAATATGTCTAGTTAGGGCACCAAGCTGCTTGAAGCACTTTCCACACTGCTTACAATTATATGGTTTCTCTTCCGAGTGTATTCGAACATGCTTAGTTAGGTTACTAGACTGCCTGAAGCACTTTCCGGATTGCTTATAATTATATGGCTTCTCTGCAGAGTGTATTCGAACATGTTTAGTAAGGTCACCAGACTGCTTGAAGCACTTTCCACACTGCTCACAGTTATATAGCTTCTCTCCAGAGTGTATCCGAACATGATCTGTAGGCTCAATATGGGTTTTATGTTCAGGTAAGGCTGACTTATTAACCTCAAGATTACCCAGTTTCTCTGATTGTGGACGTTTCTCGGTAGCATAGCATGAACTTCTGTGAGTAGGTACATGGTCCATTGTTTCCATGTCCTATAGCAACAAACAGAAATTGATTAAAATGTTTTCTATATGATAAGGTAAAATTGTAACTATTCTACAGGTATAAATAAATAATAATTTCTATTTCTAACAAATTAACGAAATATCCCTCTGGGATACAGGGATAAATGTCGCAGAATCTCAAGACAATCTGATGCAAAAGGTTAGGCATCATGGTATTACAGTGGTGTGAAAAATAGCATAATTAGGAAGAATGTAGCACAATTTATTATTTCACCTATCGCCTGAGTGTGCGTGAGAGCGTGACCCCTCCCTGGCGATAGGGTTTTAAAATAGTCGTAGGCAATTAACTATTTTAAAGTGCCCATACTATTTTGTTTTCTTTTGGATTGCGAATAGATGCCTGAAAACATTAAATTTCACTTCCTGTGACGCCATTTGGAGAACAAGAGCTCTCACGTTCTCTTATTTTATCTTCTTCATGTTCTCCACATTACGTTTTCATACACTAAAAACGGCGAAGGAATATTGCAATACAAAATCGTTTTCCGCCGTTTAAGGTGGTTCACGCCATTTGTATCTTGAAGTTCGGTGTCAATCAAACTCAAAGGATTTGATTAAAGATGTGCACAACCATAAAGCTTAGCTCTATTGCCTATTTGCATACTAATGACCATGCGAATGCTTCTTTCTCATTGGTCAACCCTATAATCCATAACAAATCATTGTTTCACAGTCTAGGCAAGTGATGTTCCAGGTAAAAATTAAAAGTCTATTGGGGGGAGGATAGCCTGATTTTCAGACGGTACGAGATCGTCCGCTCACTTCCACTCCATCCCCGTCTGATGGACTTCGTAGACTTTCATGTTCCTGACGTCATAATTTCAAGCAATCAGAGCGAACTTTACACTTTTGACAAAGTCTGGAATTTAAGGAATATGCTCGCAATATTTTTCTAAATGGCGTTGGGGAAGAACTTGAGCAGTGTGTCGACCGAAGTTGTAAAGTTTTCAGGATTTCGAAGCTATATCCAGAGCAGAAGAAAGCATTCATTCATTCATCGAAACGATGTCGGTTTGTCAATCTACGTACGAGCAATGGTAAATCACTAATCTTCCTCCGCTTATAAATGATATCAACCTCATGCATTAGATCAGTCAAACATTCTCCTAGGTTTTTGGCTTTTAGAAGACCAAATCTTTCATGGAATATTATATTTTTTTCTGCAGGAGTGAACACACAAACGGAGTTTGTTGGCACTTGGGTGAATATTTATGTTTTCAGAATTATGAACACACTTCCGTAAGTTCATGTACGGCAATGCCATCTAAACTTTGCACAAAAAGTCCGGTTAAAACAATCTCTGATATAAAAATAACTACACTAGGACAATTTTAGGGTCTTGTGTGACTAATCGGCATACATATCAAGCTTCAAAAAGTTTTAAAAACAAGAGCCCATCTGGGCTTTCACTCGGGCCACATGAGATTGAAGATGAAATTACACTTTCATTTGAAATCCTCTAGTAATAACCGAAGGGAAGAATTATTAACTGAATTTAGCAGTCTTTAGGAGTGGCTGGTAGCGCGGTGACATTCATTCTCTGCTCCCCTAGTATATATATGTAATTTAATATTTTTGTTTTTCTCGTGTATGTAAATTTAAAAAGTTGACCTCTACTTATTCATGTTCATGTTACGCACGCTTATAGAATTGACTAGCACTTCAGTTCGTCCTCTGTCTATTCTACCAGAAATGACTGCTTTCCTGGACCATATTTTGAAAGAGAACCTGATGATTATACTGTCGAACAGCTTAAACTGTGGCTGAAATACAGAGGATTGAAACAAAGCGACAAACGTCGATCTTGTCAAGCGAGTTTTGCATCTTCGCTGGCCAACCAACGAGACCTGCTTACTATATAGACTGTCAAGTCCTATTTAAACTGTATCCCAAACTCATCTTTTCCCATGCAATATCGTTGTAAGACTTCACCTAAACATTGAAAAGTTACAAAGGTCAGGTTTTCCTGTATTAATTAAGGCAAAAACAAAAGAATGTAGCCGCGTGCCGAGTGCAAAGCTGTTATGGCTGGAAGAGCATATACATTAAAACTATGAACTGATAGCATCCTAAAATTCGGCAATCTTGCTTATGTTGGTGTGCTCTTTCAAACCATTATATTATTGTTTGCATTTATCGAGTTTTCAAATTTAATACCTGCAGCTCCGAAATAAATTAACTTCATTTGTGCTCAGAAAATAAATCAAAGCATTGTAGATGTACTGTAGACGAGGCTTTGCTTCCAAAATTTATTTAGAATCCACTGATAAATACTTAATGGTTGAACAGTAGTTCCTTCTCATTGTTTACTGGTGGATACATAGTCAGGGTTTCAGTAATTTATAGCCACTTACGTTTCATTGCCAGACCTAGTCTCGTTGTTCTGTGCTTTTAAGGTCTCTTGTACAAACATTTATCCAATGCTGACATTTCTCACTGAATTTGCTGTAAAGGTTTTGGAACAGAAAAGCTCCTCCTGTGAGTGATCAAAAAGGCCGAGAAAAGATGAGAAACCTCTACTAGCGGTGTCCATACCGATCGATGCTTCATTCTCCGAGACATATCTCTTTGAGCGCCGTATTTATGAAGGTTTTTCACATCTAGAGTCACTCTTACATCTCCCCCAGCAACAATGCTTGGTAGTCACTATTACTGATATGACTAGGAATCTTACTGAAGCAGCTGAAGGCATTGATTCTTTTTTTTTATCGAAAAAAATACGAATTCGGTCCTAATTTAGTCTGCTGTTCTGCAGGTTCAGAGTACTAATAGATGAGTGTCTCAAATGTATGTTTATATTTGTCCCATATTATAAGTTGTATCCTGTCCACCTATGATGGAGCTATCACTATATTTCTCTACTGTTCTTTCTACCCTGCGGCTCTTTGATCGCGTCCATATCGGTATTTGTTGGACTAAAGATTATTAACTGAAATGCCCTCTATTTAAAAGCTTTTACCCTCCTTCCCAAAACTGCAGTCTGATCATTATATTACAGAACTATAAAGGGAACTGTTGGAAGCCTTTAATTTCTCGAACCAAAACCTCGGCCGTGAGAGGAGTCTTGTTTACCGTGAGAGTTGAATAACTGCTTTGATCATCATATTCTGTGCTGAGTGTTTATTACCTACGAAACGTACGGCCTCAAACAAGAGCGCCAGTTGAAATATCCTGAGCCTGTTGGAAGGTTTTCGCACCAGTGAACTTAAATAAAACATTAAACTGCTTACATTTGAGAGATGGGACTCCAAATTTGAGAGAAAATTCCTCGCGCCGTCGTCCACCATCTTGATTTACTGTATTTAATTATGTAAATAAATTAACCTGGCGATTGTTGCGTGACCAGCACAATGCAATCTGATTGGTGTGAATTTGACCTTTAACGCATGCGCAGACCGCGTGCTACACGGAATAAAAAAAATAAAAAAAATAACGACTTGCATTTTAAGACTCGGTGCTGCCACAGGCAGCCCGAGTAATAAAAGCGTAAACGTTCAAAGATCACAGTAATAAACTTTACGGCATGGAATCGAGGCTGATATTTCTTGTATGCATTCTCACACTCACTGTCCTGCAAATACTGCACGCAAACCTCCGTTCGAAAAGTTCCTGCTCTCCAAAGAACCACAGCAGCTCAAACAGGATACCATTCTGAGAAATCGACAAAGTTTGAAGCTGTAATGTTTTTTTTCCAGTACATGAAAGCTGATAGATCCAACTAGTAAAAGCCTACTGCATGACTGTTATACACTTCACGCTTCAATTCTAACGCGTGTTCGTATTGGCTTATTGTAAAAACAAAGGTTGATGACGTCAGGAACATGAAAGTCTATCTATCAGACGGGGAGGGGAGGAAGTGAGCGGACGACCTCGTACCGTCTGAAAATCAAGCTAGGGGGAAGGGGCATGGTGGAAAACAGGGTCTCGGGGTCTGTGAAAAACTCGAGGCCAAAAACGTATTTTTATCAAATGAAAACGGCTGAGGCCACACTGGAAAAAGCCTTGAGAAAACAAGACGCATGACTGAGAAGCGTCTGATTTTCTCGACTGAAATGAAGCATTCTAACGCGAGTGTTGACAGTTCGGAAACCCCAAACTTAGGAATTAGGGGTGGACCATTAGAAATCCTGGGAGGGGGAGGGGTGGAAAACATTTTGTGCTCGATATTTGTTTAGCAGTGTGAGCTCTGCACAAATTAGGTACAACGCTTAAATGTTCATTAGGTCTAACTTTTATGATTATCGTAAACTGAAGTATGAAAAGAACTCATTCAAATATAATTCACATATTAAACAAAGAAAATACCAGTTTAACCTCGAGTTTAAATTAAACAAGAGCCCATCTGGGCTTTCACTCGGGCCACATGAGATTGAAGATGAAATACACTTTCATTTGAAATCCTTTTAGTAATAACCGAAGGGAAGAATTATTAGCTGAATTTAGCAGTCTTTAGGAGCTGTGGCCGGTAGCGCGGTGACATGCATTCTCCGCTCCCCTAGTGTATATATTTCTCGTGTATGCAAATTAAAGAAGTTGACCTCTACTTATTCATGTACCGCACGCTTACGATTTAGTCTGCTGTTCTCCAGGTTCAGAGTACTAATAGATGAGTGTCTCAAATATATGTTTATATTTGTCCCATATTATAAGTTGTATCCTGTCCACCTATGATGGAGCTATCATATGATATATTTCTAGCTCTACTGTTCATTCTACCCTGCGGCTCTTTATCGCAGCTCGCGTCCATATCAGGTATTTATTAACTGAAATGCCTGTTGGTTATATACCCTCCTTCCCAAAACTGATCTGCTCATTATATTACAGAACTATAAAGGGAACTGTTGGAAGCCTTTAATTTCTCGAACCGAAACCTCGGCCGTGAGAGGATTCTTGTTTAAGTTGACCTTGAGAGTCAGTTGAATATTGCTTCGCTCATCATAAATTATTCTGTGCGAGTACTGTTTATTTCTCCTGGGTATTTCTGACAGCCAAACACACGCTCAAAATTATTTTAGTGCATGTTGGCCTACAGATCACGGTGTTTGCGCTGGTATGTATTATGACCGAGAGGCATAAAACCTACGAAACGTACCTCAAACAAAATCTATCAGCGCCACGAGGTCAACAAATCGACAAAGAAATGCAGATACATTGTATAAACAGTAAACACGCAATGATTTCAACCTCACCGTACCTTAATTCATGACCTGACAAGACACTGTTCAGTTTCACTTTCACTCTCAGCTTTGCTCTTGAGTTTGAGTTCGGCTTTGTTAAAGACTTCTTATTCAGTTGTGCAGTAATAATATTTGAGTATACCAATCCACAGAGATTCAAATAACAAAGCCGTGGCGAAAGAGAAGCTTAAACGAGAAATATTTTGTTCTCCTAGAAAAACACAACATCTTGCCCTTTCTATCGAAGAAGCCTTGGTTTCAGCAGAAAGGAAAACGCTAAATTCCAATTCGATATGTGTGGATCTTTGAGTCCTTCACTCTTCAGGTCCGGCGTCGTGTCGTAAATAAAATCACAGGCCATCTGGGTAAAAAACGCGGTCCTTCGGCTCCGACAAGAGCGCCAGTTGCAATATCCTGAGCCTGTTGGAAGGCTTTCGCACGAGTGAAGTTAAATAAAACATTTAAACTGCTTACATTTGAGAGATGGGACATTTTGATTTACTGTATTCAATTATGTAAATAAATTAACCTGGCCATTGTTGCGTGACCAGCACAGTGCAATCTGATTGGTGTGAATTTGACCTTTAACGCATGCGCAGAAGACTTGTTGCACAGAATAAAAAAAAAAAAAACGACTTGCATTTTAAGACTCGGCGCTGCCACAGGCAGCCCGAGTAATGAATGTGTAACGCAATGTGATAAGAGAAAGCCTTGTGGCGTCGAGGGAGTTCCTCAGTCCACAGAGCATCAATCCAGTCAGTGTCCTGCTGCCTTCTTTCTTTGAACAATGCATCAGTTCCTTTGCAAGATTTTTTTATGTGTGCCTTAGTGCTTGCAGTTTTTTTGGGGGGACATTTTTTTGGACTACCCCCCCCCCCCCAGGATTTCTAATGGTCCACCCCTTAATTACCTAAACATCAGTATAGATGACAAGCTGTCAACCAAATCAATAAGTTTAGATTAATTACCGTACTCCGAAAGTTCAAGTCCAAAGATTGAGTTGTTCGCTTAAACTATAGACCACTATACTGAAGCAGTATATTTGTAGCCTGTACACAGACCTCCGTAATCCCTTCAAAGGAAGGAAAAGGTGGTCTGTACTACGGATGAGTTAATCGTGTTCCGACATAATTTTGCATAAATTACATATCGATTTCCATTGGCCGAGAAACACTAGACGGTACACATTGTAGATTTCAGATTGTTCATTTCCTATTGTTAACGGCAATGCAAGGACGCGCTGGGAAGCGTGGGAAATAAAATAAATTCCCTTCTTCGATAGCCTATATACACAGACCTTCGTAATCCATTCAAAGGAAGGGATTTGGAGATCTTTCTATCCTCGAGGAAGTGGAAGATTGGATGGATTCGTGAGTAACCACGTGAACTCGAGGTTTGAGAAGTCGCGCTCGTAAGCAACTCGCCTGACCGCCGAGGCTATTGATATTGCTTCTGGTTCATCGTCTCCCACAGCCATTCGCTTTGCAAAAAGAGCTCTTCAACATGGACTTTCTTTTCGTTTTGAATAACTAGACGATATCTGAAGAAGAATTTCGTTTGTTCCCTGCAAATTCTTTCAAACTTCCTAGCTAGGCACTTTCTGCATATATGTCGAGGCCGACTTTTTACTTGAAATTCGAGAGAAATAATTTATTCCCAGACTTGAAATGCAGCAGTTCCATGAACGATATTCTTTTTTTTTTTCTCGATATTAACCGAGTACTGGACACAAAATGACATAGCAATTCGTCTTAATACAATTCCAAACTAGAGTGAATCGAGCTCGGATTTTCCCACGGAGCCAGAACTAAGGTCAACATAACCGCTAAGCCAATCAACACCCGCTATGAGGCACCAGCCAATCAGCGACTGGCTACAGCATTCCTGTAACTATCTACGTGACCCAGAACACGATTAACTCATCCGTAGTACAGACCACCTTTTCCTTCCTTTGAAGGGATTACGGAGGTCTGTGTACAGGCTATATATTTGTTGTTTAAAGTGCATATGAGCCTTCCTGCAATTTTCATAGCTATGAATCTCAGAAAAGTTTTGAGCACTCCTGCGAAGAAATGTTTGGTTTACAGAGAATACGCTATCTTCTACGCTTGTTTGAAATCGTGGAAACGTGACCTTTCCTGACCCATGACCGCGTAAGTAAAAGCCTGGGTCGATACCTCGGTCGACGTCATCTCATTAATGCATTATTCTCCATGGCACCTTTCTATCACAACAACATCGATTTTTAGATAATATACACAGTTTATGAGCTGTTAGTAAAGGAAAAAGTCATATTAGTGAAAATTGTAAGTTTTTATTCAAATTGTTGCAAAGTTGAATTAATTAAATGACGTCTTCCGAGGTATCGACCCAGGCTTTTACTTACGCGGTCATGGGTCAGGAAAGGTCACGTTTCCACGATTTCAAACAAGCGTAGAAGATAGAGTATTCTCTGTAAACCAAACATTTCTTCACAGGGGTACTCAAAACTTTCCTGAGGTTCATAGCTATGAAAGTTGCACGAAGGCTCATATGCACTTTAACTATCAATTTGGCTAGACATTTTGAAGTTATAAATATTTTTAGGTTCGCAGATTTTTCCCCACGCCAATTTAACTTAACGTATATCGGCTAGCTGAGTAGGCACTGCGAACGAGGATGACCGCATGCATACTATACAAACACACCTACATGTATAGGCGAATTCTTGCTGACCTCATTGTTTACATTTTTGTCTCATTAGCATAAATTAAACTTCGCTACAGACAAACAGACTATATCACAATAGTAAATTAACTCGTGGATGCACGCATGTGCAGAACGAGTTATTGGGTTTAGGTGGATACGAGATAATTTATTCGTCGTTTTTTTCTGACTCGACGACTCGCCATTGACTTTCCGAATGACCGCCCAAGGTTTCGAAAAGATTTGGTCATGTTGGAGAAGATGTATTGACGGTGCCCATATAATGCCAGACACTTCAAACCTGGACATACATGGTAGTGGGTCCCTATCTATCACTTAGTGATGACGTAACGATGACGTCATCGGTCACGTGATTTTAAGTACATGCCCATATCTCCCTCGTTTCTAATGCCAGACACTTCAAACCAGGACAGACATGGTAGTGAATCCCATCAATCACTTCGTGCAGGAGCGCATTACCAGGAGCGTACCTATGCGATGGGTAGCGCCCACAGCACAGGTAGACGATGTGGCTATTTATAGTCGCGAAGTTCTGGTATGCGATTACGTTGTCTTTTGTTCTCTTGCGCTTTATTATTTTTAGCAGTTTGAACCGTGTTAATTACATTTTTTTTGTGCATCCTGATTGGTTGAAAGTGACGGCCTTTGTTACTTCTCGCGGGAAACAAATAGCTAAAAATAGCTACATCATCTATTCTGCTGCGGGACAGACCTAATCTGGAAGATGCACGCTCCTAGTAATGGGCTCCTGCTTCGTGGTGATGACGTATCGATGGAGTAATCGGTCACGTGATTTTAAGTACATGCCAATATCTCCCTCATTTCTAATGTCAGCTGGCTCAAACCTAGACAGACATGGTAGTGGGTTGCTATCAATCAGTTAGGGGCGATGACGTCATCGATTACGTAATTTTAAGTATATGCCAATATCTCCCTCATTTCTAATGCCAGACAGTTCAAACTTGTGTAATTTGCCTTGAGGCATTGCACAACTAATGACGTCATAAATCATCTAATTTCCATATTCGAAGAACCTGAATATCTCTGCAACGAGATGACAGTGAAAAACAGAAAACGGCAGCCTTCCTAGTTTCAAAAGGATTTTCAACTGAAATCTTAATTTTAATGACGAACATTCTATTTCATAGGCACTTTAAGGCCTCCCATGGTTGACAATCTGCGTGCCTTGCTGCGTTCTTAGACATAATTGACGTTTAATGCACCTTATTAATATATCACCTCCGCGAGTGAAGAAGTCTGGTAACAATGGTATCAGATCGAGGCCAGTTGTATCAGAAATCGCAAAATTGGAGTCGGTCAGAAGTGTCTTAGTTTCTGTCGTACCGCGCTGTTGTATTCTTTTGTGTCATCAGGGAATGAACGTTATTCTCCACCATCGACCCTATAGATGTTTCTATCCCTGTGACAAGCCGACACACCTGGCCTCGCTATGATGCCTTTATGAATAAGGTCAACAAGGGTTCATTTCAATATGATCTCACTGGAGGTTTTCACACCTTCGCAAGGAGATCATCGTTACATTACTTTTGAACACCCTCAGTAAGAGTCGGTTTCAAAAAGATGTTCATTTATGCTCTCAACATGCCGTGAGAAACACAGCTCTTTCGAATACCTTAAAGTGCTTCTAACCCGTCTTGCCATTTTTCTACCTATGAACCTTTGGAAGGTTTTGAGTACTTTTGCAAATAATTTTTTGATTTACAAAGAATACTCTATGTTCTACGCTTGTTTGAAATGATGAAAAATTGACCTTTCCTGACCGCGTCAGAAAAAGCCTGGGTCGATTACCGGGTAGACGTCATCTAATTAATTCGACTTTGCTATAATTTGAATAAATACATAGCATTTTGTCTAAAATGACTTTTTTTTCTTTACTAACAACTCACAATCTGTGTATATTTTCTATAAATCGATGTTGTTGTGATAGAAAGGCGCCATGGAGGATAATGCATGGATTTGCTGGATTCGTTCTGATCAAAAATGCTTCATAAATGTGAGAATGACAAGATTTCTCATGTTTGCTCAATACAGTATTTCCTTTGTACAGATCCGTGAGCTGATAGGTCAACATCATACGAAGTTAAAGACCCTTCAGCACGCCCCGTAATGCTTTGCGAGAAACAAGTATTTTCGTGGACCACGAAATTCAGTTCTGGGACCAACGATGTATACATGTAAAGAATCTGCTTACATCGTTGTTGTTACTCCTGATAGTTACTATTATATACGCACATACGATGAATACTCTTCTTAAAGAAGTTATTTTGGGCATTCTTTTAAATTGAACCGACATTTGCTGACACTTTTTGTGTGACATAGAACCGCCTAGCAAAGCCGAGATGGCGCCTGCGAAAAACCACCGTCGAGAATATTGTCACTGAATATTGAGCTTCTGAAAGCCATCTCACTAGATCGAAGAAACGGGATGGCGGAAAATTCAAGATTTTCAAAGAACTCAAAACTTTTTATGTATTCTTGTAGCCAATTTGATAAGCTTTAAAATGATACATGAATGATTTATCTACGATGTTTCCTCGAGGCACTACATAATTTAGACGCAACAATGGATTTGTCCCTGGGACTTGACCCTTCGTGTGTACGGACCTTTACTCGTTTAAGGCCCTGTTTATATGAAGGAAAGTTGGCTCGGGGGGGGGAGGGTGACCCTCCCCCCCCGAGCTACCCTGGGCGAGCCAACTTTTCATACATTTCTTTATAAAACGAAGTCAACCGTCTACATGAGAAACCGCAAACTTGGCTCGGGGGGCGGGTGAGCCTGCTCCCCGGGGCACTCGGTTCACAAGTAAGGGTGACCCCGGGGGGCGAGCCAACTTTTTCTCATATAAACACTTTGGCTCGCCTAACCGGGCAAACTGGGGACACACAGAGCATGCGTAATCCAATATTATGTGCCCAGACTCGCTCAAGACAAAGTTGTCTCGGGCACCCGGGACAACTTTTCTTCCATATAAACGCTCGATAAAGTTGGCTCGGGAGGGAGGGTGACCCTCCGCCCCCCGAGCCAACTTTCCTTCATATAAACAGGGCATAAGACTCCAGTCGAAAATTTCCTATTACTGAGAATCACCCGAAAATGAAATAGTTATGCCAACGGACAAATACTCAACCAAAGCTTCTCGAAACTCCTCTTTTCGAATTCAAACAATTTTTGGGAAGTCGCCAAACCCGTGCTTGTAGCGTTCTGTAGTGCTTGTAGCGTTCTGTAGTGCTTGTAGCGCTCCGTACTGCTAGTAGCGCTCTGTAGTGCTAGTAGCGCTCTGTAGTGCTCGTAGCGTTCTGTAGTGCTGCTCTGTAGTGCTTGCAACGCTTGTAGCACTCTCTAGTGCTTGTAGCGTTCTGTAGTGCTTGTAGCGTTCTGTAGTGCTTGTAGCGCTCTGTAGTGCTTGCAGCGTTCTGTAGTGCTTGCAGCGCTCTGTAGTGCTTGTAGCGCTCTGTAGTGCTTGTAGGGTTCTGTAGTGCTTGCAGCGCTCTGTAGTGCTTGTAGCGTTCTGTAGTGCTTGTAGCGCTCTGTAGCGCTTGTAGCGTTCTGTAGTGCTTGTAGCGTTCTGTAGTGCTTGTAGCGTTATGTAGCGCTTGTAGCGCTCTGTAGTGACCACAATATGAAACTATAGTCTATATGTATATCTGATACAACTGAATCTTTTAGTGCACTACCGAAACGCTACGGACCTGTACTATCAAAACGAGCTACACGTATTGATTTATTTTGTAGTGCTTTGTAGTGCACTACAGAAGCACTACAAAATAAACGGCGACTCATATGTCCATCACGGCAGCTGCCAGAAGGAAGACACTGGAAAAGACTGAACTATCACATATTCTGATTGGCTCTTCGGTTATGATGCAAAGGTTGTTGTAACACTCCTTTTTATTGGCCCAATGCACCGAAATCACAGAGCTGAACTTGTACATACTTTAATTTTCTCCAATGTTATCAATAAAACACGTTCTGTACAATGTAGGTTGAACAATTGATGAAGTGTCGTACTGAGTAATTTTCTGGTATGGCTTGCTTCAACATGTATACTAACAGAAAACTAACTGCTTTTTAGGCTTCCCTTTCAGTTTAGATAAATCCTAGTAGTACTACATGTATGCTACCGTTCCACCATTCCTTTATCCACTAATAAACTCCAATTGGAGCCATTTGGTAGACATATTTTCACTTTATCATATGGTGCATGGAAATACAGTTATTATTAATTCACATCTCGCTCACTCTGGATTAGGATAAATATGGTTTGTTACACATCAGGAAAATTAAATTAATATTCCCATATTTAGCTTGGCTGCCATATCATCATCTTAGATCGCCAAATCATAATCTGCAGGGAGTATTTAATCACGTGATCCAGCCTTTTCCAGGGTCTTCGTTCTGCCAGCTCCCTTGGAATGAAGTCCTGTTGGGCTTTCATTTCCAATACATTTATTGATAAATACAATGTACATGTAAGAAACTAGCCCATTGTTTTTGTCTTTCTCATCCAATCAAATGAGTAAGTTACTGTACAGTTACGGTAAGACTATGGACAAGCTGTATTCCCACTCAAATCCACTCCAACTACCTACATGTATCATAACGACCCACCCCATGTACCTACATGTACATGTATCATAACGACCCACCCCATGTACCTACATGTGTACATGTATCATAACGACCCACCCCATGTACCTACATGTACATGTATCATAACGACTCACCCCATGTACCTACATGTACATGTATCATAACGACCCACCCCATGTACCTACATGTACATGTATCATAACGACCCACCCCATGTACCTACATGTACATGTATCATAACGACCCACCCCATGTACCTACATGTACTAACGTTATAAAGTCTCGATGATGAATCCATACTCTTACAGCCGTACTGAGGACTTGTCCTACTGAGTCTCAAAGCTGTGCTGATTACAATGATGTATGTGGCACTTTACATGTACTGCATTTCTTTGGTCGACCCATGTCAAAAATAACTACTAAAACTATAATCCAAGCGATTCGGACCTCATGCGTACTCGAACAGCTACAGCTTAAAATGAAATGAGATATACCTTTCCGAATGAATAAATGCATGTCAGTTGTGCAATTAATCCTGTTGACCCTGTGACCGGCCCAAAGGGGGGTAAATGAACAAGTTCTGACTGGATTATACATGTAGGGCCTAAGGTTTACAGGTAAACAAGTTCACACTGGACTTAAGGGCATGAGTTCGCAGATAAACAATGGACAAGTTCACACTGGACTAGGGCAAAGGGTTCACAGGTAAACAATGAACAAGCTCACACTGGACTAGGGCATAAAGGTTCACAGGTAAACAATGAACAAGCTCACACTGGACTAGTGCATTAAAGAGTTCACAGGTAAACAATAAACAAGTTAACACTGGACTAAGAAATAAGAATTCACCGGTAAACAATGAACTACATTGTACATGTAGTCTACACTGGAGTAGGGCATAAGAGTTCAGAGGGAAACAATGAACAAGTTCACACTGGACTAGGGCATAAGGGTTTACAGGTAAACAGTGAACAAGTTCACACTGGACTAGGGCATTAAAGAGTTCACAGGTAAACAATAAACAAGTTAACACTGGACTAAGAAATACATTGTAAGAATTCACTGGTAAACAATGAACTACATTGTACATGTAGTCTACACTGGAGTAGGGCATAAGAGTTCAGAGGGAAACAATGAACAAGTTCACACTGGACTAGGGCATAAGGGTTTACAGGTAAACAGCGAACAAGTTCACACTGGACTAGGGCATACCAGTTCACACCTAAACAATGAACAAGTTATGACTGGACTAATATAGTGCATAAGGTTTACAGGTAAACAAGTTCACACAGCTAAACAATGAACAAATTAACACTGAACTTAAGGGCATAAGAGTTCACAGATGAAAAGTGAACAAGTTCACACTGGACTAGGGCGTACAAGTTCACAGGTAAACAATGAAAAGGTTCACACTGGACTAGGGCGTACAAGTTCGGACCTACAAGTTCAAAGGTAAACAATGAAAAAGTTCAGACTGGACTAGGGCATTAAACAGTTCACAAGTAAACAAGTTCATACTGGACTAGGGCGCGGGCATAAGGGTTTACAGGTAAACAGTGAAAAAGTTCATATTGGACTAGGGTGTACAAGTTCACTGGTATTAAACAATGAACTACTTCACACTGAACCAGGGCATAAATTGTAAGAGTTGATACATGTAGGTAAAATAATAATGAACTTGTAAGTTCACACTGGCCTAGTGTACAAGAGTTCACTGGTAAACAATGAACTAGTTCACACTGGAGTAGGGCATACATGTATTAGGGTTCACAGGTAAACAAACATGTTTACACTGGACTAGGGAATAAGACTTCACTGGTAAACAATGAACTAGCTTAATTACACTGGACTAGGGTATAAAGGTTGACAGGTAAACAATAAACAAGTTCACACTGGAATAGGGCAAACAAGTTCACAGGCAAACAATGAACAAGTTCACATTGGAATAGGGCATAAGAGTTCACAGGTAAACAATGAACAAGTTCACACTGGACTTGGGAATAAGATCTCACAGAGAAACAATGAAACAGTTCACACTGGACTAGGGCATAAGGTTTACAGGTAAACAATGAGCAAGCTCACACGGATCTGGGCATAAGAATTCATACATGTACATGTAGGTATATCGTGAAAAAGTTCACACTGGACTAGGGCATTAAAGAGTTCACAGATAAACAATAAACAAGTTCACACTGGACTAGGGCATTAAAGAGTTCACAGATAAACAATAAACAAGTTCACACTGGACTAGGGCATTAAAGAGTTCACAGATAAACAATAAACAAGTTCACACTGGACTAGGGCATTAAAGAGTTCACAGATAAACAATAAACAAGTTCACACTGGACTAGGGCATAAGAGTTCGCATGCAGGTAAACAATGAACAAGTTCACACTGGACTTGGGAATAAGATCTCACAGAGAAACAATGAAAAAGTTCACACTGGACTAGCGCATAAGGGTTTACAGGTAAACAATGAACTAGTTTACACTGGACAAGGGCATAACGGTTGACAGGTAAACAATTCCTCACATTATAAAGTCTTGATGACGGATCCCTACTCTTATAGCCCTACTGAGGACTTGTCTAAACCGGACAGTCTTGACAAACAAGGAGAACTTAAATCACTAACGTTATAAAGTCTTGATGATGAATCCATACTCTTACAGCCGTACTGAGGACTTGTCCTACCGAGTCTCAAAGCTGTGCTGATTATGTGGCACTTTACATCCACTGCATTTCTTTGGTCGACCCATGTCAAAAATAACTACTAAAACTATAATCCAAGCGATTAGGACCTCATGCGTACTCGAACAGCTATAGCTTAAAGTGAAATGAGATATACCTTTCCGTATGAATAAATGCATGTCAGTTGTGCAATTAATCCCTTTGACCCAGTGACAGGCCCAAAGGGGGCAAATGAACAGGTTCAGACTGGATTATAGGGCCTTAAGCTAATTAGGTTTACAGGTAAACAAGTTCACACTGGACTTAAGGGCATGAGTTCACAGATAAACAATGAACAAGTTCACACTGGAGTAGGGCATAAGGTTTACAGGTAAACAGTGAACAAGTTCATACTGGACTAGTGCATTAAAGAGTTCACAGGTAAACAATAAACAAGTTAACACTGGACTAAGAAATAAGAATTCACTGGTAAACAATGAACTACATGTAGTCTACACTGGAGTAGGGCATGAGAGTTCAGAGGGAAACAATGAACAAGTTGACACTGGACTTGAGAATAAAGTCTCACAGATAAACAATGAACAAGTTCACACTGGACTAGGGCATAAGGGTTTACAGGTAAACAGCGAACAAGTTCACACTGGACTAGGGCATACCAGTTCACACGTAAACAATGAACAAGTTCAGACTGCACTAATATACAGTAGTGCATAAGGTTTACAGGTAAACAAGTTCACACTGGACTTAAGGGCATGAGTTCACAGGTAAACAATGAACAAGTTCACATTAAACTAGGGCATCATTATTAGGGTTTGCACGTAAATAGTGATGAAGTTCACATTGGACTAGGGCATACAAGTTCACAGGTAAACAATGACCAGGTTCACAGTGGACTAGGGAATAAGAGTTCAAAGGGAAGCAATGAAAAAGTTCACACTGGAGTAGGGCATATGAGTTCACAGATGAAAAGTGAACAAGTTCACATTGGACTAGGGCATACCAGTTCACATGTAAACAATGAACAAGTTCAGACTGCACTACAGTGCATAAGGTTTACAGGTAAACAAGTTCACACTGGACTTAAGGGCATGAGTTCACAGGTAAACAATGAACAAGTTCACATTAACCTAGGGCATAATTATTAGGGTTTACAGGTAAATAGTGATGAAGTTCACATTGGACTAGGGAATACGAGTTCACAGATAAACAATGAACAAGTTCACACTGGACCAGCGCATAAAAGTTCACAGGTAAAATAGTTCATACTGGACCAGGGCATGAGTTCACAGGTAAATAGTGAAAACGTTCACACTGGACTAGCGCATAAGAGTTCACAGATAAACAGTGAACAAGTTCGCATTGGACTAGGGAATACAAGTTCACAGGTAAACAATGAACAAGTTCACATTAAACTAGGGCATAATTATTAGGGTTTATAGGTAAAGAATGACCAATTTCACACTGAACTAGGGCATAAGGGTTTACAGGTAAACAGCGAACAAGTTCACACTGGACTAGGGCATACCAGTTCACATGTAAACAATGAACAAGTTCAGACTGGACTATAGTGTATAAGGTTTACAGGTAAACAACTTCACACTGGACTTAAGGGCATGAGTTCACAGGTAAACAATGAACAAGTTCACATTAAACTAGGGCATAATTATTAGGGTTTACAGGTAAATAGTGATGAAGTTCATACTGGACTAGGGCATACAAGTTCACAGGTAAACAATGAAAATGTTCAGACTGGACTAGGACGTACAAGTTCAAAGGTAAACAATGAAAACGTTCACACTGGACTAGAGAATACGGTTCATAGATAAACAATGAACAAATTCACACTGGACTTATAAGGACATAAGATCAAGAGTTCAAACATAAACAATGAAAAAGTTCACACTGGACTACGGAATACAAGTTCACAGATAAACAATGAACAAATTCACACGGAACTAGCTTGGGCATAAGAGTTCAAAGATAAACAGTGAACAAGTTCACACTGGATTAGGGCATTAAACAGTTCACAAGTAAACAATGAACAAGTTCATACTGGACTAGGGCACGGGCATAAGGGTTTACAGGTAAACAGTGAAAACGTTCATATTGGACTAGGGTGTATGAGTTCACTGGTATTAAACAATGAACTACTTCACACTGGACCAGGGCATAAATTGTAATAGTTGATACATTGTAGGTAACATAATAATGAACTTGTAAGTTCACATTGGACTAGGGCATAAGGGTTCACAGGTAAACAATGAACAAGTTCACACTGGACTTAGCCTGCGTACAGCATCCCCTACTTGAGGGAGAACTGCGATTTCATCGTTTCCGTTTCTCCCCATGTAGGGTCTGCGACTCAGAGCCCAAAACCGTGTCTGTGACGTCACTTCCAAATTTTTGGTAATTAGCTATTTATGCATAACGAAGTCAAAACGAGATGGCAATTGAAATGAGATTTCGAAGTGTAAAGTCCGTCGCAGAGGAAATTTCTCTAAAATTTGGAATCCCATCTCTCCAATGTGAACAGCTTAATGCTTTATGTAACTTTATTCGTGGGAAAGATGTGTTCGTGAGCCTTCCAACAGGCTCAGGAAGGTCACTGATATTTTCAACTGGCGGGAATAAGGGTTAACAGGTAAACAATGAACTAGTTTACACTGGACAAGGGCATAACGGTTCACACGTAAACAATTCATCACATTATAAAGACTTCATGATGACTCCCTACTCTTATAGCCGTACTGAGGACTTGTCTAAACCGACAGTCTTAACGAACAAGGAGAACTTGAATTACATGTACATGTGTATGTTGTAGGTCAATTTGACTCCTCAGGTCAAATTGACCCCGAGTCAATTTAAACTAGGTCAAATTGACCATTCAGGTCAAATTGACCCCAAGACAATTTAACCTAGGTCAAATTGACCTTGAGTCAATTCAACCTACATGTAGGTCAAATTGATCTTGAGTCAATTCAACCTAGGTCAAATTGATTCAACCTGGTGATTGTGTTTAAGGTAATCACTGTTTTCTTCAGGTAATTTTTTCAAGATTCTAACAAGGGAACTTACATTAAATGTTCATTGATATTTCTGTGTTGTTTAGTGATTAATAGCCCTAAAGAACCCTACATTAGTAAGCACCTGTTGTTGACGGTTAGGGTGTTTTTAAATGTAGGGTTAGGATTTGTATTAGATCTCAGCATAATAGAAGAAGGGTTACAGTCTGTACTATTTAGTGACTAGCTCTAAACAACCTAAATAATATTAGTGAGCACACGTTGTTGACGGTTAGGGTGTTTTTAAATGTAGGGTTAGGATTTGTATTAGATCTCAGCATAATAGAAGAAGGATTACAGTCTGTATTATTTAGTAACTAATCGTTCTAAACACCCTAAATAAATTAGTGACTATATATTTATAGCTCTAAACACCGAAATTCTCTTCCTTTTCCCTTTACTTTATCTGTCAGTGATCTGAGTGATCTGACAGTTTGTTTTGCAGAGAAGTACGAGTGGAGCCGTAATGAAGTACACCTGATCATGTATAAACAATGTATTTTTTTAGATTTAGCTTTCTTACTTATCTTGAATTGCTACAGTTTTCATGAAAGAACGCAGTCAACACAAACTTCATATGTGTTACAGTTTGGACCGGGTTTAATATTGCGATCGTCCATGTTTTTCAAAAGATGTTTCCAAGTCCGATTTTGTTAGCAGTACGCATGCGTGCATAACGAGAGGGTGTGGGTTCCATGATTACTAACATGGAGAATAAATGATGTGTTCAAATCAACCAGCGCTTTCGTGGCGCAGTGCGATAATCCACTGGATTAATATCTACCAGGCGTTCCTTGTGATTCAGCCAAGTTAAGCCCGATCGGGTGAGGTAAGTAAATGGATGGGTGACCTGAATATAAGTGGTCAGGGGGTTAAGAAAGTGATAGAAGTAGGGGGTGGTAGTAGGAAGAGAAGTGGGGATGTAAGAAGGGGAGAGGTGGGTTGCTAAAAAATATTTTGTAGGGGAGGGGTGGGTGAAATTTTTTTTTTTGATAGCCAAACCTGAGTCAATTTGACCTAGGTTGAATTGACTCAGGGTCAATTTGACCTAGGTTAAATTGACTCGGGTTCAATTTGACCTGAGGAGTCAAATTGACCTGCAACATGTACATGTATCATAACAACCCACCCCATGTACCTACATGTGTACATGTATCATAACGACCCACCCCATGTATCTACATGTACATGTATCATAACGACCCACCCCATGTACCTACATGTACATGTATCATAACGACCCACCCCATGTACATACATGTACATGCATCATAACGACCCACCCCATGTACCTACATGTGTACATGTATCATAACGACCCACCCCATGTACATGTACCTACATGTATCATAACGACCCACCCCATGTACCTACATGTACATGTATCATAACGACCCACATGTATCATAACGACCCACCCCATGTACCTACATGTGTACATGTATCATAACGACCCACCCCATGTACATACATGTACATGTATCATAACGACCCACATGTATCATAACGACCCACCCCATGTACCTACATGCACATGTATCATAACGACCCACATGTATCATAACGACCCACCCCATGTACCTACATGCACATGTATCATAACGACCCACATGTATCATAACGACCCACCCCATGTGACTGCATGGAACCAAACCCCTAAGTCACAAAATAACCTAACTATCTGTACATTAATACCCCTATAGCAGATTTCATATGAGTGGGACAAACTACAGCAGACTACAGCATGGTTACTGTACGGCATGCTGTGGCGCTGAAATGGTTTCCCATTGTTTTTGTCCAATCAAAACACAGAGTTACACTACAGCATGGTTACTGTACGGCATGCTGTGGCGCTGAAATGGTTTCCCATTGTTTTTGTCCAATCAAAACACAGAGTTACACTACAGCATGGTTACTGTACGGCATGCTGTGGCGCTGAAATGGTTCCCCATTGTTTTTGTCCAATCAAAACACAGAGTTACACTACAGCATGGTTACTGTACGGCATGCTGTGGCGCTGAAATGGTTTCCCATTGTTTTTGTCCAATCAAAACACAGAGTTACACTACAGCATGGTTACTGTATGGCATGCTGTGGCGCTGAAATGGTTTCCCATTGTTTTTGTCCAATCAAAACACAGAGTTACACTACAGCATGGTTACTGTACGGCATGCTGTGGCGCTGAAATGGTTTCCCATTGTTTTTGTCCAATCAAAACACAGAGTTACACTACAGCATGGTTACTGTATGGCATGCTGTGGCGCTGAAATGGTTTCCCATTGTTTTTGTCCAATCAAAACACAGAGTTACACTACAGCATGGTTACTGTACGGCATGCTGTGGCGCTGAAATGGTTTCCCATTGTTTTTGTCCAATCAAAACACAGAGTTACACTACAGCATGGTTACGGACATGCTGTAGTTTGTTCCACTCATACAAAACCTGCTCTATTAACTAACTACCAAAACTACATGTAACCACCCTTTCAGGCCTACCCAGAAAGAAAACCCTATTAGTTCATAGTTGGCTCGGTTATCTTTGATGTGTCGCTATCATCAATTCAGCTGAATTACCCCAAACATCCAGTGTGTTATAGAATAAACCCATCCCAGGGACATTATATAATGTGTGTTTATTCTTGAAATCATAGATGGAACTACAGTTATGAACTAGTTTTAATAGCACTTCACTGGATTCTAACTGTACACCCCTTGAATTCTGTCACTTCCATTTTCCAACTGTTCTATTACAGCAATCATTGAAAATGTTTGAACTAACAACCAAAATCTTTGCAATAAACTGTTAACAATGGACCTTTCAATCTAGACTAAATGCAATTTAGACATGTGATGGTTAAATACGCCAGTGCAATCGGTCTACCTGTGGTGCAGTTTGCGGGGCCTGAGCCTGCGTCTCAGTCTCATACATGTCTTTTGTTGCTGAATTTGGCAGGTTGTTCGCAGTTGCTCTTCGCATTGCATTGCATCGCTCTTCACATTGCACTGCTTTTCGCATCGCATCGTTCAACGTTTGCTGTTGCCGGGATTATTAGCTTTCCTCTCGGGTAGATTTACCCTCCCTCCCTCTTTCTCTTGTCCACTTATGTGTGACCCAGTGTACTGGGCTGGTTGGTTGCCTGGCAACCAAACTCTCGAGCACTGACCCTACTTACAGCCTGGGCACTGAACCTCCAATACACTTCAACACATAAAGTTATCCATTCCCCCTTAGCAGGAAATTTAAACAGCTATTGTTTTGCCTTGTTATAATTAATACTAGGCAAATCAAAAGCGCTTAGTCTATTCTGGCTATTATATTCACCTGGAGTGTGGAAAATACTAAAACAATTGAAGGGCTGTGTGCAAAAAGGGCATAAGTAATTGTTGATCACATTCTAAATTCTCCTTTAGAAAACAAAGAAATTGAAGGAGAATTTAGAATGTGATCAGGAGACACTTACACCCTTTTTGCACACAGCCCTTCAATTATTCACCTCAGTGGTGGATACTTACAATATACCTCACCAAAGCGGCTCAGTAAATATCCACCACTATTCACCTCTACATGTACTTTGGTGAATAATTGTTAAATGTAAATCATCAATACTCTTTTGCAAAAATACTACTTACATGTACATCATCAGAACAGTTAGCCTGGTTTGGCAACCTACATTCTCCAGTAACAGTGTTGTAGAAGAACAAAGTCTCACCAAACTTGCACTTGTATTCACACCACTTACAATCTTCAGTTTCCATCTCTGTAATCCGTAATGTACTATGGGGAGAAGATAATATGAGGTAGTTATAAACAGGGGTTAAATTGCAACAGACATGTACAGGCATACATGTACATGTATATGTTTGCAAGCACAGCACAGGCATGCAGGAGTTTGTGATTTTGGTTTTTCTTAAATTCTTGTCTACCTCTATGCCATAACAGCAGGAGGCCCATGGTTTTCTGGATCAGATATTATTGCCAACGAGTCAGCCGAGCGAAGACACGAAGCTGATGAGGCGGCAGATTATAGAGCCAATGCACAGAAATTTAGGCAGAAAACATCTTGCAGCGACCACAAAAGTGTAATGTAAGCAAGCAAGCAAGATTTGCAAGAGCCAATCAGAACAGGAGTTGTGTTGTGACATCACAACAGTCTCGCGTGGTTTTGGCAAGTATGTACATGTACCTATGTATCTGTGTGGAGTGGAGCTTCAAAGAAGAGCTGAACCGTAAATCAATCCAACGACTTTACAAACTTGTATTCAAGAGAAACATGTTCTGCTATTTTATTTCTTTGTGGTGCACGTCTAAGAAGAGGAAATACGTTTTGAAATAGCTGATTCTCTACTGATAAAGCTATTTTGTGTGGCAGCTCAATTCAGTTTTTTTTTCCTGTATCGTATGTCATGCATACCAAGGAAAAACCACCACACCTTCAGCACAAAGAAAGCACAATAGTGCACAATTATGAGTTATTAGTCCATCAACATGTATTCAAAGCTGAGAACATGACAACTAATTCATTCCCCGTATCGTACGTCACAGATTACAGGAATTGAGCCATCCGTACAATGTACTTAGTGGCCGTTTGGAGGAAGATTTGCAGATTTTCTTTTGTTTGATGCAAAACACAGTAAAATAAATTTTGGTATGGGTCTTTTCATGTTTAGATCTACTCATTGAACTAAAGTTGATTTTTAGGCTTCAGTTCTCCTTTAAGTACACAATCGAACCAGAATGTTCAAAATAGAGAAAAAGTGCACAAAACAGAACCTGGTGTGTACACATTGAGAGTCAAATGTGTCCATTTGCCAGCTTTGACCTATTAAAATGTTCAAAGGCATTTCATGATTTTCTGTTCAAACCATCAAGGCAAGTTATCATGTGCAGTTGGCTTAAAGAACATGTTTGATTGCATGAGCTCTTGCTTTGGCAAAAAATATCAACCAAAGTGCTATTTTCTGTACAGTTAACAACTTAAATTAGAATATGTTTTGGCACATTGGCCCCAGGCACAAATGACATAATTTAAATATGGGGTACTAGAGATCGATAAATACTAAGTAAAGGTTGATGAGGGATTAAGTGTCTTAATTTTGCAATGATTCTGACTGATTTACTAACTTTCTGGCAAACATACACTGTAATCTAGATGTTGTTTCCAGGAAAGATCTGAGTCTATGAAGACTTAGCCTGCGAATACAGCCGTCTCGCATCGGGAACCACAATCAAAACGTGGCCCCTGAAAGAGACATCTGCATCTTGAGACAGAAAATTCCATAGTGATGACGTTATGCGGCCAGGATCTGGTTGCATTATTTGATTGGATAGTATGCCTAATTATCATATACGAGCCAATCAAATAATGTGACCAGATCCTGGCTGCATAACGTCATCAGTATGGAATTTTCCGTCTCAAGATGCAGACGTCTCTCTCAGATTGTGGTTCGCAATGCGAGACAGCTGTATTCGCAGGTTAATGAAGACTCCTAGGTATTTAATATCATCTTTCATCTCCAGGGGATGATACATGTAGGTGTCTGAGTTAGGTAATCAAATACTTTAATGTGAGGGTTAAATAATAGGGTTTTCTGTCATGGCCGAAATATAATAAAATTAGTTTTCTTTATATTAAGCATTAATTTATTGACCCTCAGTCAATCGGTAGTGTTATTAGCAAAACCTGTTTGTAAATCGAGGGTATTTTGCAGAATGCAGAATGCAAATTAGAAAGTCCAGTCAGCGGTCTGTAGGTTCTCCGATGGTGTAGTGGTTATCACGTCCACCTTGAATGCAGGAGACCGAGGTTTGAGTCTTTCCCAGTGAAACACATTTTCAAATAGTATGTCATGTCTTTCTCTTTCATGCCTTTACATACATGTACTCAGTACCTTTGATATGACAGATCTACAGTGATACTATGTGAAATGTGGATGATTACACTTAGTTAGAATACTCTTTGCTGCCTTACTACATGTAGTTTCTATGTTGTACATACATTGTAAATAAACAGTCATTTCGCGGCTAAATACAGGAATGGCTCCAACCTCTGACCATATAAACTAACTACAATGTAGAACCCTAACCAGAACCATAAAACATACAATGGCAAATTATGATAATCACTCATGCTTTTAGGTTTTGCAGAGAATGCATACATTCAATTAACTTAATTTTTGTTTTAATCTTTTAATTTTCAGCAACATTCAACAAACTGTTGTTTTTATGTTGATTGATACCACTGATCATATCACTTTGCTGTGCCATATCGATCGCTTAGCTACAAAATAACATGTATCAGTATATACATTGTCATACAGTTTCCAGATTGCTCCATGTGGAGACGGATTTCAATCCTTGTTTTTCTTTATGATACTATGTTTTTTTGTTGGTTGAAGAATTTTAAACCAGGAGAAAGTAAAAAGAACATCCAAACTTCTGAGAACTTCCCCCTTGAAAAAGTGACTTGTTGGTCTCACAAAACTCACTTATGCGATCACTCCATCCTCTCAGATCTTCCACTCTATAATCACTTTCCAAAAACTCACACAAGAAAAAAAAACTTGCAAAGCGGAAACAAAAACGTTTAAGCACAATTTGGCAAACCAAGTCTTGTTTTGGAGTAAATCATCATTCTATCAATTCAGGTTGATATTAATTCATAAATGTCATGAAAATTCTGGTTAATAAAAATACTTTCAGTACTTTTCTTTGCAAACTGGGTCGGGCTCTGAAGACAACACCTCACATACCTACCCTATTATGGAAGTGGTTTCCCCCGGTTTGAAGCTCATTACATAAAACGTACAGGTCGCAAGGTTAGAAAAAAATTCCAATCCCCGGGCAAGTGATACATGTATATGTACAAAACTGGAATTGCCCGAATCCTCTTCTCACTTGCCCAAACCATTTTCTCAGGATTCATAAAGTATTGTCAGTGTCCTATCACTAAAAAAACATGTACATGTAGATTCCCCTCCCTGAAAAGATTGATGCATAATTGGTAGGTAATGATTCCAGCCATTTGCCACTTTTCTAGAGTACCAGTAAGTTAAACCAAGAAGATCTTCTGACATCTAAAGGACCGTTCATTTTTCATCGGGGGGGGGATTTGAAGGCTTTGTTTCCAAATGTTGTAGGCCCCCCTCCCAATTTGAATTTTTTTTTGCATGACCCCCTGAAAATCTGATTTTTGCCTTACACCCACTCCCCACATTACAAGTAGATCTTACAGTATGTTAGAAACTATAATTTTTCCAGAATTATGTACTTAAAAAAATATGTACTTAAAATACAGCCAACAGGGTTGAGAAATACAATGTATATTCGACTTTGTCGTTCTTATTTTTCCTGGAACCAATTTGTGAGGGCTCTCAGAGCCTCACCTATCGTAACTGTTGGCTGGGCAGCTTTACTCTGATTACTGTAATAGTAGCCATTTTCACGAGAATCATTAATTGTAATTATAGTATCCATTGTAATAACTATTATACGGTGAGTGATCCTAAGACTGATATCTACTATAATAATTTTGATACTGTCAGATCATAGTTACGTTCTTCATCCTGGTTTTGTGTGGTTCTGTGCAATCTTGCTTCATCACGATAACATCTTTGATAGGTTCAGCTGGCCTGTTGTTGTGGGAGGTTTTGTCTTGGCTGGTACCAGCTAGTTTGTCTTCTTTGTTGCACTCGCAGTCCCATATGATTCTTTAAGTTTGCAACAAATTTCTTTGTTCCCATTTGGTTGCTGAGGTGTACTTGATCGAAGAATGCTCTTCTGTCGGTCTGCCCGTACTTATCTTGGGTCACCATCCTGTTATCTATAAATGTACCGTATCGTAGTCGGCGACACAGTATCTCCGATTGTGTGTTAATTTCATCAATGATTGCATTTTTGTAGGTGTCATCTCGGTGGTAGGTTAGCCCCAAAACAAAGACTTTGGCAGTGTCGCACGCTTTTCCAACAATTGTTTCAATGTTTCTGTTTATTTCTTCCTTCCTTTGTCTTTTTAGTAACATCATTTGTCGCCGTGTCAACGCTTCGTGGACCTTCATTACTATTTTCCCCTTCGGTTAAATCCAGAGTGTAGAATGTCCCGCTTATAAGAGCTTATATTTTAGCTAACTTCCCCCCCCCCCCCTCCCCCACCTTTAAGAACCATTATTTATGGATGACCCCCCTCAAATCTCTCCCCCCCCCCCCCTCCTGATAAAAAAATAATGGTCACTAAGGGCCTGTTTACAAGTACATTGTAGATAGGGTTACCCTAGTGCTGGGTCATTTCCTCTTACTTTTAGTAGTGTGGGACAACTGAACTCGGCTGTCCGGGTTACCCTAGCTTTTGGGTTACCCTGTCTGAGAGCTAGGTTGACCCTAGGACTAGGCAAGGGAGTATGGCAGACAGGTTTAGCCACCATCATGAAATTCGTTTATTACCATGTGACTTTCCGCTGACCCTAAAATACTGGCTTGTGGTGAGCAAGTCCCTGGAGGGGCGAGTAAATGAAGCATGTAAATTGTAGTACCGAGCGAGCAAGGGGTGAGAAAAGATGGGGAGTGCAACCGTTAAGAGTATGTACAATGTAGCTCGATGCTCATAGCAAATAGCTAGACACAGGAGCTGTTGCTAGGCATGGATTTGAACAAAGTACTGTGAACACAACACAAACTAGAAGGGAGGTGGGAGTACCTAAACCAAGTAATTACATTGTACATACATGTACACGTACAATGTAGATGAAGAAGCTACTGTAATTGAGGTGCGTGACTAATCAAAAGTCTGTTGTTAATTATTTCATGTCGAAAATGAAAAAAGTTTTGGCTGGAAATTTAGTATATAGGTACCCTAGAAAGTTTTTATTTGGTGAAAATCCATGCAGAAATCAATTTTCTTGCCAAAATGTTTCACCTTTGTGTGCGAAGGCAGTTCAAAATGGTAGCCCTTCTCGTCCAACCAGCACTGTATAGTGACGAAGGGCTAGCGCTCGAAACGTCAGCTGCTACTCGCTTTCCACGGCGGTTAGCATACCTCAATCGACTTTAGTTGATTACATACCACTGTATAGACTAGGCAAACTTTAACAGCCTTAAGTTGCCTTACAGTCCCGCTCAAAAAGTTTGCAACCACCACTAAACGCCAAACGGCGCTAACGGTTTTTAGCGGCGCTAGTGCCACTAACTTTTACCGTTAGTGCCACCAAACCACTAAACGTCTAGCGCCGTCGACGGCTAGCCACCAAACGTCTAGCGCCGTCCACGGCTAGCCACCAAACGTCTAGTGCCGTCGACGGCTAGCCACCAAAAGTTCTGAGCCACCAACGGCTAGCCACCAAAACCTCTGAGCCACCAACGGCTAGCCTCTAAATCGTTGAGCCGCCGACGTTTCAAGAAGTTTATTTTTACTTGCGCTGACTTGAAGTATTTTTCATTTTTAGAAGTTTAATGATTTTGAAATGTTCGTCAAGTCCGAGTTTTGAGAAATTTCTTTTGAAACGTTTGTTTTATTAGTCAGTTCATCGGTTTCCGTGGCAGTACTGAAGGAATAAGTATTCAACTAAAATAAATTTACCATCTAGTGTTAGTAGCCGAGTTTTGAGTAGTTAATTTTGAAACGGTTAACGTCTACTAGTCAGCCGTATAAGTTCGATTCATCGACTCTCACGTGTCACAGCGCACGGCCCACTGAATGTAGAAGTCCACTGAACTTCAACTAACTTTACCGTCCCATTACAGGTTGCCGAAAAAATATATTTTTGCAGGTGGGGTATTTTATTAACTCATCACAAAGTGATGAAGTTAAAAACTCCAGAAGATTTGATAGAGTGTGATCTCACGGCAATTAACATTCATTTGACAACAAATTGGAAAACAGCCAAAACTTCTCACTGTTAGGCATGCAGAGATCGACTCAAAGCATTTCCCGCATCAGGTGAAACTGTTCAGACATGAAACGAAAATGAAATAAAAACTTACAAAACATTTTATTCTGAAGGTAGAAAATGTCCGGTGCGATCCAGGCGATTTTAAAGCCAAACACTGACGGCCTTATAAATACGATGATTATTCAAATCAGTTCGTGGAAAATGTCACGCTTCACGGCCGTGTCGTAGAATTCTTGAGACCTTTGAGAAACGCATCCACATTAATAAAAGAACTCCAGAATATTTTATTGGACATCTTTTTCATTTTCCATAAAGGTTGAGTCCATGTAGTTGTGTGGTGAATTAAACTACAGTCGCACTTCCCGCGAACTTCACGGCGTGACACTCCAGTGTTGTGTCAAAAACCAGACAATGTCTGCGCAGCAAAGCGGTTTCAAGTAACACGTGAAGAATGAAACAGTAAGTTCGCTGTTCGCTGTTCGAGTTTTACTGAACGGTTTTGAAGTGATTTTCTTTAGTTATTCCAGGGAAAATCTGTGAAGTTCCCAAAAAAATGTCTTCGATTCTGTCAGACACGATGCGACTACAATTATTGTTAATATGCTAATTTTCGACTTCAGTTTGTTTACATTCACTCACACCGCAGCACAGTGCAGTGAAAACTTTTTCAATCGTGCACTGCTAACGGCTAACGCCAAATGTCTTGAGCCGTTGACGGTTAGCCACCAAACGTCTAGCGCCGTCGACGGCTAGCCACCAAACGTCTAGTGGCGTCGACGGCGGCTTGGTATATAACGTGTTACAAGATACAATGATACGGAGATACCAAGATACAGTGATACAGTGATACGGTGATACGGTGATACAGTGATACAGTGATACAGTGATACAGTGATACGGTGATACAGTGATACAGTGATACGGTGATACGGTGATACAGTGATACGAAGATCTCAAATTTCCTTTAAAATTTAAAAAATGGGGGGGGGGGGAATACTTTTCCACAGAAATGTAGTTTTGGGTAGCCTTCGTTCCTCCGAACCGGAGGAGACGGCTGAAATTCAAGCTAAGTTTTGGCAGCAATTTTTCACATACCAAAAACTGTAAAAAAAAAAAAATCAGTACGCAAAAAGAAGTTTTTAACCGGAAGTAAAAGTTATGTTTGATTGACAGCAGGTCAATTAACACAAGACATGTACTCACTCGCCCGTAACGAAAGCTAGCATAAATTCATTTCATGTTTATTGAGAAACGTTTTTCCAGCCCCGATCCATGGGTTGTTGGCCTTATGTCTTCCAAAAAGCAAGCATGGCTAAATGCTCCAGCAGGACTAAGCTCCAGCAGGATGCCCTTAGCTTGGAAAGAAGCAAAACAAGGCCAAACAATGCATACGACTACGAGCCTCGCAAAACCCGACAAGTTCAGACAGAGTGCCGAGTGGTCCACATCTGAACATAAAGAAGAAGTGAGATGGCTTTCAGAAGCTCCAACGCCAAAAATATTTTATGGTTGCTTTGTCGCATTTCGGAGGAATCGTATTACAAAACCATGCAGGGGAATATCAAAATTCGATTTGGTTATCATGCTTTCGGTGAAAAGGCGAAAACATAAATCCGACTAGAGATAAGGATAGATATGCGGGAATGCAAACACCGTCAAGAGCTCTCTTTTTAGAATTTCCCAATTCCCCAACAGCAGAGATATCAATTGACATTGCGTAAAAAATTCAGACAAATCGAATCAATTCTTCTTGAGTTAGAGCTTTTAAAAAACTCTATTTTGGTTGAAAATCGAAAGCGTAGAAAATAGCCCAAGATTTCCCGAAAATGCAATGTTGATTTCCGATCAAAGCTACGCGCCGCATTGAGAATATTTTATAGCCGGTTCTAGTTTTCTTACGACTTGGAAAATGGAAAAGACGAAAGGTCCATGAGGGACAAAGCCAAAGCGAACACCTATAAATGACAAAGGAAGGGCACAGAAATCAAAGGCCTTAAATGCCAGTGACAGCGATTGCAGGAGTCTGAACGGTCCTGAAACAGCACGGCAAATAGCGAGATCGTGGTGTTGGTTTCAAGCGATTCAGAGTTTTAATATGTTTCCATCTAAGCTTTCTTGGAAACAAATCTTCTCTCAGCTGGTTCCTATCAATTCTTCTTTATGTTCAGATGTGGACCACTCGGCACTCTGTCTGAACTTGTCGGGTTTTGCGAGGCTCGTAGTCGTATGCATTGTTTGGGCTTGTTTTGCTTCTTTCCAAGCTAAGGGCATCCTGCTGAAGCTTAGCCCTGCTGGAGCAGTTAGCCCTGCTTGCTTTTTGGAAGACATAAGGCCAACAACCCATGGATCGGGGCTGGAAAAACGTTTCTCAATAAACATGAAATGAATTTATGCTAGCTTTCGTTACGGGCGAGTGAGCACATGTCATGTGTTAATTGACCTGCTGTCAATCAAACATAACTTTTTACTTCCGGTTAAAAACTTCCTTTTGCGTACTGATTTTTTTTTTAACAGTTTTTGGTATGTGAAAAATTGTTGCCAAAACTTAGCTTGAATTTCAGCCGTCTCCTCCGGTTCGGAGGAACGAAGGTTAGCCAAAACTACATTTCTGTGGAAAAGTATTTCCCCCCCATTTTTTAAATTTTAAAGGAAATTTGAGATATTCGTATCACTGTATCACCGTATCACCGTATCACTGTATCACCGTATCACTGTATCACCGTATCACCATATCACTGTATCACTGTATCACCGTATCACCGTATCACTGTATCACTGTATCTTGGTATCTCCGTATCATTGTATCTTGTAACACGTTATATACCAAGCCGTCGACGGCTAGCCACCAAACGTCTAGCGCCGTCGACGGCTAGCCACCAGTTTTTACCGTTAGTGCCACCAAACCACTAACGCCCAGCCGCTAAAAAATTAGCGGCGCTGGTGGCGCTGACGGTTGCAAAGTTTTTGAGCGGGACTGTACATGTAGGTTGCCTAAGAAGCATATTATTTACGACTTCGTGTAATATGTCAAGCAATTCAGGATAGCTACATGTACGTTTTGGGTCCAGAAACTGCAAAGTTGTATTTTATTTTGAGGCAAATTAATGTACTGAAGGGTTGTGTTACAGGTAATTGTTATGCCAGTGTTTTCAAAATCACAGAATGACTGCCTTAATTAAATTTCAAAACTTCTGATTTATTAGAACCTATTAAAAATATCAGCTGAATTCAAAGGATTTTCCCCATTTTTTTTGTAGGTTGTTCCTTGTTTGATTGTAACTGTTGATCCATCAGTATTAATGGTTCTTCAAATACGTTTAGTAATACACTCCAGAACTTGAAGAGTGAGAACTTTTTGCAGCAATTTATAGACTTTGAAATCAACAAGGCAGTCGGTCTGCAGTTTTCAAATGTCAAATCTGTCTACAATCATTCTTGCTGCTGCCGAAATCGTTTCCTAGGAAACTGCTACGAGCATCAGGAGGAGACACACCTCAGAGTTATTGTTTCCAATTGGTTCATAGACCTCACGTCCACCACAGTTGTACTCCCCACTTTTTTAGTTGCACTCTCCACTTCGGCGGCTCGCTCGGCACTACATGTACGTGCCTCGTGACCATGAGTGTCAACATTGTTAAGGATCAGTGGAAAGTCGCATGGTAATAAAGGAATTTCAAAATGGTGGCTAAACTAGTCTGCCATGCTCCCTTGCACTAGGGCCATGGTTTGCCCTACTTTGTAAATGGTTTGCTAGGGTAACCTGTCTACCCGGATCAACTCTATTCAACAGCCAAATTTCACATTGCACGTTCCTGGAGTTGTCTGGCAATTAGTACATGTAGATAACATAACATTCTATGACACTAGACAGCAGCAATAAAGGGCACCACAGAAAGAAGAATCAACATTAATCCACCAAATCTGATTAACAATCCTCTTATAGAGGGGTAATCGTATTGGAAGATGGATAGAACACGCCTAAACTCTACTCGTGTCCACCATTTCGTTTTCTATGCTTGAATGATTTTGGCAGCCGCATGGAAACCAAGCCTGGCTATCAAACACTCGAAGACTTCAAATTTGGTCAAACTCTTGAATTAAGAAATTACCCTATTCACTCATGGATAAGCCACACCTTTTCACCCAAAATCTTCATTTGAAATCGGGGTGCAGCTTATTTGCGAGAACATCTGCACGAGGTTCCGTAAATTTACATACAGTAAATTAAAATTTTCAAAGAAATATTTTTTATTAACTCAAACCAAAAGAAACTAAGCACTGGTCATTGCTTTTGCAAGTTTGGTGGCTCTCAAAAGAGCTGTTTTGATGTAAGTGATATTCTTGCCATTAAAGCTTGTTCATCAAAAGATCTTTAACACAGTTTAGAGTTGCTTTTCTGGAGCAACTAAATGTCAACACACATGGGATCTCCATTCCACCACAAAGCTTGTTGCAGTGTTGTCATTGGCCTGTTACTTCAATGGTTATAGTTCTTCCACAAGCAATAAAATACCACGCTATCCTTATAGCTTGAGTATAATTTTCACATGGTAAATGGCCCACTGTTCAAAACTTTCATAGCAAATTTGTCAAACTGATCTTCTACCTCTCTTTGAGTAACTAGTTTCTTTTCCAATAGATGGCTTCCAGGTATCCTTTTTAGATATGACACACGTATCAACAGACAGCTAATAAAAAAGCAAACTACTCTATGTTGTGTTGACTTCATTCAGCATATAAACAAAACTTCTAGTGTCCAGTTTTCTCTCTTCCAACAGATGCCTGGTTACTAAGCTGCGGACAAACATGAGCATGTCGTTGGTTTGGTTGACATGTAAAATTCGATCTAAAAGGTGACCTGAACGAACAGATCCTGGTAAACAAATACATGTACTATGGAAAAATAGGTCATCTATCTACAATGTACATGTAAGTATGTAGACATGAAGTTTATACTATTTCAGAGCTTAAATTACAGATACAACTTTGGATTTTTTTCCAGTTTGAAAGTCTGATAAAGGTTACAATTTACGTTTGATATTCTTAAAAAACTTTTTTTCCTAAACTCAAGCTTCAAAACTCAGGGTGCAGCTTATCTGCAAGTGCGGTTTATCTGTGAGTGAATATGGTATAATACTTAAACTATAAGCATTAAGTAATTTCTAACATGTATTTTATGTGAAAATTCTTATTTCAAGAAAACTGTATTCTCACTTTAAAGCTGTTCTTATTTCAAGAATATCTTAAACAAGTTCTTGAAATAAGCAAAGTTTTAAAACGAGAATACAGTTTTCTTGAAATAAGAATTTGAGTATAATACAATGTATTTCAGTATCACGTGATTGTGGAGAGGAAAGTTGTTTTAGCTCCAGGAAAATACCAAAAAAACATGCTTAAAGAGGAAAACAAGAACCCTATAAACACTCTATGTTGATACCAGAGGAGCTCAACATTTGCAATATCGAAAAGAATGACAGGAAGAGACAGGATACTGCCTAAAATATACACTTGAAGATGACTGCCAAGAAACCGAGGAAAAACCAAGATGGCGCTCCCACAAAACCCAACCGAAAGCTTTGAAATGCGAGTTGAAGACTTGGCTAACAGGACACAAACCAAACAGGATTTTACTTCTGAACTTATGCTTCATCACAAAGTGGTTCAAATACATTTGTACCAAAACTTAATCAACTGGTGGATCTGTTAATTTGGGGAATGATGCAAGCATTGTTCAATAACTGAAGTGAAGGATAACAAAAGCAAGCGGCAATCCAAAAATTAAAATTAGGTTTAGTTTCCAGTTTTGAGAAATATTGCAACCCAAAAATCAGATTTCTTGTTTTGAGAAATATATCACAGTCCAAAATAAGAAAAGCACAATTTTTACATGAAAATGAAAAAAGGAAAGCCGAAGCCAGAGGCTTATATATAATAATGTATGACCAATGGTCAGCTAGGGTACTATTTATATGTATAAACAAGATTGGCAAATGCTTTTGCGACTGTAAAAAATATTGGTATCGTCAGCAAAGAGGACAAATGATAAATGTTTGGAACTGTTTCTACTTCTGATAAATATCACAACCCAAAATATGATTTATTAATTCTTGTTTTGAGAACTATTACAACTCAAAATAAGATTTTCTTGATTTTCGTCAATCTCACAGGATGGCTTTTTGAGGAATTTGCCACAATTTTAAAGAAACTGAAAGAATCAGTAAAATCTAAATCACTTCCACAGATCTGTTTGAATCGGATAAATGAAACAAAAGTGGAAGAGTAATATTAGTAGCACATGTTTTCATTCATTACATTAGAATGACATTTTATAAGAAACGGCTTTTCAAATGAAGACTATATTTGTACGATCGTTCACAAGCCAGTTTGAAGTTGACCCGGGCAGTAAAAGTAACCTTCCTGAATCATTGTGCTCGTAAACCTGGGCTATCTTTGCCCTAGTGTTAAGGTAGCCCAATATCCTTGTAAACAGCGACTTAAATATGATAGAAATAAAAGCACTTACCGAACACTTCTCTCACATGCAACAGGACGCCATCTTGGTTTCAGCTTTCACCAATCTTCGGTCCCAGTCTTCCTCTGTGTACCACAGGAAGCCCGCTAATTTCGATTGTGTGCTGAAGCAAAGATAATATAAACAAGAGCCCATCTGGGCTTACACTCGGGCCGTTAAATATACATCAATGGATCTAAATACTCTTCTCAAGTGAACACACACGAGCAGATGTTGTCTTCTCGTATAACGCACCTTTCTGTTATTAGTATCCATGACATTTGAATAATTGAAAATGTAAAAGGCAGATATATGAACTCCCTTAAGATTGACGTTAGTCTTTGTTCCCTTGGTTGTGCAAGGCCTTTTTTTGACATTATGCATTCCAATTTTTTTTACTATTCTAAAACTAAAAGTATGATATTTCCTTTTCTTGTTACAATCCACAACAATTGAATGATTACATCTTACCTTTATGGTTTTCTTATCTCCCATGTGTTTTGAAAACCCTTTGCTCAGTCGTGACGTCGGGACGCCGAATCGAAGTTGTTTATAGTTTTGAAAATGGCGCACGGTGCCCGCACAATTTACATCAGCGGTCTTTAGATAAGCAATGCATCCTGGGATCAGTTCACACCCGCCATCTTTGTTTGTTGTTCAGAAACTTTACCAGAGCTAGCCTGTTCACAGGCTCTAGATAGTAGGGAAAAGAAACGGAAACAAAATGGCGGGGGGAAAGAATACCCCAGTCCTCCTCTTCTTTCCCCCCCCCCCCTCCCTCCCTTCTTCTTCCCTCTCTACCCCAGTCCTCCTCTTCTTTTTCCCCCTCCCTTCTTCTTCCCTCTCTACCCCAGTCCTCCTCTTCTTTTCCCCCCTCCCTTTTCCCTCTCTACCCCAGTCCTCCTCTTCTTTTGGCCTGTGAACAGGCTTTGACCAGAGCTGGCTGGTAATGGTAGTGCTTCATCTGAGGATTAATTTGCGAATATTCGAGGAATCTCATACACGAATTAACTGGTCAACCAACTCCTCTTCAACTGTTTTGCTGTGTCTACCTGAGAAAGCACGTAAGGACATTTTATCACCTGAGCCCGAGGCTGGACCTGTCGGAACTCAGATAATTTCAGAACTGGTTGATGCGGATGCCTGATGGTTCTCATGTTTATAATATTTCCTGTGATGGCTCACAAACTTTTACACCATCCTATATGAAGCCTTGAGCAGAGTATAGTGCAACCAGCAATGATTTGTATCAAGACTTTCTTGTTTCTAACGGAAATGACATATTATTATGAAGTTGAGTCCACTCGAGAAATCCCATTCGATCGATCGCTGAGGATGCACCTCGTAGACGTCAAGTTTAAATATACTACCGGCCAACTCATGCAACTGATAACTTGTACTTCATTTCTGCATCAATCTCAATGTATAAGCCAGTCACCAAAGTTCCTCTTTCCCGGAGAGAGTTATGAAACCTACGCTTCTGACTTATGTAAGTAACGTTAGATTGTTTGAAAGATGTTAACATTATGTCATATTTATGTGCTCGAAACCATGTGCTCAATAATAATAATATTAAATTGTGAACACAGAACAGTTTGACTTTTGTTTATCAAAGCGTATAATTTGTGTATGTATAGTTGTTGACCTAGCTGTTTTATTACTGCTGCATGTGCAAGATTTTGTGAGATTGCTGTATGTATTATGCACCTATCAATGTCAACCCCCAGGGGGGGGGAGCCCGGGTAGATGTGGGGCATTTGGCTTTTGAGGAGAATTTTTGGTCAAAATCCCCACCTTGGGGACTAAATTCTGGGTCAAAACGGATCAAATCCCCCACCCTTGTATCAAATTGATTTACACAAATTCAAGTAGTATTTGGAATTATCTATAGTTAATAGGAATGAAGCGTTGACAGAAGTATTAAATTAATTTATATTTTTAATGTGAACTGGACGGTAAACCTACCTTTTCGACGAATCCAAAATGCCTGACAAACATGAGGCGCCGATATTTGGTACCAGTCCCTCTCTTCCAAAAGTCAAATGTCCCCACCCTGGGGTCCAGGCTCCTGTTCAAATTCCCCAGGGTGGGGACACCAAGAATGGTCAAATGCCCCACATCTGCCCAGCCTTTGGGGGTTGACATTGATAGGTACATTATATAAATAAAAAACATTTTTAGAATAATAATTTATTGTAATGGTATCTTCAGACCACTCGTAGATATTCCTGTAGCCCGTTAGAATACTAGCTATAGCTGTACAATATGACCACATGACAACAGATGGTTTTATATTAATAATTTATTATTACGTATATTTTTCCCAATTTCCTGCATATATGTTGAATATCTGTGGACTTATGCAGATAAGTTGCAGATATTTTAAGAGAACTACCACATATCTCAACAATATCTGTAAATTTCATGGAAATATTTTGCAGATATGGAAAAACCATTGCAGATAACATGTAGTACTGTCACAGATATGTGACAGATACTTGCAGATATTTGACACACATGTCAGTTTGGTGAGGGTTCACACTTGTCTGGGCAATAGCTAGGTGTGATTGTATGTCACATTTCTTTTCTTCATTTGGCAGTGAGAGCTTAGTCTATTCCATGTGTTCTTGTATTAACTTTATACGGCACATTGTAGTTGAAATCCATGCATGTGGCAAGTTATTCCAAGTAGATCATGAAGTGTCATTTCTTTTCAAGTGGATCATTGTTGATAGCCCATAACTCCATTCCTGGTTATTAGGTCATAAGCAGCAGACACGTCTCTTATTCAGAGTTCATTATGACATATTCTGATCTTTTTCTGTTAATGAATACATGTAACCTCAATGAAGATTTCCGTACAGCTCAATAACAAAGTTGCATGTAATCTGTTTCTTGATACACCATATTTGATCAATGTGTGGTTAGGTGTATCTGTTACACGTATTTCCTTGAAGTTTTCATACTATAGTATGTCATTATCTCTTGCAGTGAAGACTCATGCTGTTTTATACACAGTCTTGATTTGGATTTGAGTAATCTGTAAAGGAGAATAGAATAGAAATGTGAGAAAATAATAAACAATACATTACATCAGACTATGGTAACGTTGTATGAGCTGCATGTGAAGTCCATTATACAGTATTGCCCACCCACATCATCACTAATGATACCTCTATTTAAAAGGTGAGGTTTTTCTCATAGGTTCATTAACCACATACCTACAAGTAGGCCATGATGTACTTCTTCAGCACCTAAACATTCTGGGTGCAGTGTGTACTGTATGGATAGTGCAATATATGCACTGTTATTACATACAGTATGTTGATGATAATTCATTAAATAAGAGCATGACATGACTATGAAATGTGAGAACATACATATCAAATACCTGTGTTACTATTGTAAGTACACAACAACATCTACATGACTGAATAAATATCCTTGGTCTAAGCTGGATTTTCTTATTCTCTTTACAAAACAATTCTTATTTTTTTTACAACTTTAAAGAGCTTCTAACTCTACTTGACATTTTTCTACCAATGAACCTTTGAAAGGTTTTGAGTACTTTTTCGAAGCAGTTTTTGGATTTCCAAGAATACTCTATGTTTTACGCTTGTTGGAAATGGTGAAACATTGACCTTTCCTGACCTATGACCACGTTAGAAAAAGGCTGTTGAATCCTGCGTAGACGTCATCTCATTAATTCAACTTTGCAATAATTTGAATAAATACTTAGCATTTTGTCTAACAAGAATATTTTCTTTACTCTTTATTAACCACTCACAAACTATGTATATTTTATATAAATCAATGTTGTTGTGATAGAAAGGCGCCATGGAGGATAAAGCATTAACGAGATGAAGTCGAGCCGGGAATTGACCCAGGATTTTTGTAACGCAGTCATGGGTTAGGATAGGTCAATTTTGCACCATTTCAAACAAGCATAGAACATACAATATTATCAATAAGCAAACATTTATTCGCAGAAGTACTCAAAACGTTTCAAAGGTTTATAGGTAGAAATATTTCAAGGGTTAGAAGCACTTTAAACTACAGACTTATGGAAACCTTTGAACTGTTTTTTTTTTATATAACAAAGACCTTTGTATAAGCCGCATCCGTAGATAAGCCGCATCCCAAATTTAGGAAAAGAACTTCCCAAAAAATAAATATTTTGTTGGAGTTCATAAACGCTCATATTCATTTGATTTTCATAAATATATAATTGCATCTTTCATTCGATCGAATATGGTTCAACTTGTCTTGTCATTTTTTGTGTATATTTTATAATAACCTGCAGTCTTTAAATTACTCTAAAATTATTCCGCCTTTATTCCCTCATTAACTAAGAACAATTCCAAGGAACCGCTTTCGTTTAATCAATAAAGGTTTTCTAGCGAAAGTATACTTACACGAGTAGGTCTGAGGTCCACCATCTTGCATTTTTATGAACTAGTGCCAATCTCCCACATGTAAAATAGAAGTAACATTGTGACATCATGAGAATCAAGATGGTGCTGTGCAAGAAATTCAAATGAGTTTTATGGATAGGAATATTGGTGCATAAATGACATCTAATTATTGTACAATTTACTGTAGACAAACACAACAATGACAGTATTTAGGCATTCATAACAAACACTGCAGAATCAACATTGTTCTTCAGTCAAAGTTCCCTTTAAGTCTACTATGATATAATTAGGGTTATGTCAAATTTACTTGCTATGTAATGTTATTTTTAATAGTTTCTTATGATCACTTAAATATAACTGATATTTTGATAGCATCATGATCAGAATAGTAAACACTAACAACACTATTCTGGATTATATTAAAGACTGCTGGCTTTAAATAGATATGGTCTAATAAACTTCCAGCTGAAATAAAAGTTGGTTGTTGTACAATTTGTCTATATTCCATTGAATTCATTAAAGATATAAGCGGTTTAATATCATTTTCATTTAAGTAATTTATATTAAAGTCTCCAAGGATCATATCAACATAATAACTCTTCAGAAGATATTCTATACCAGCTATATATTGCAAGATATTTGAGCTGTGTTTCCGATAGAGAAGAAGAAATGAGTGAGTTTGTTGGGTCGTAGTATTAATAACAACAAATTTAAGTGCATTCAGCAATGCGAAATATTCTTGCTCTTTGATTTCTAGATGATTGTTGATACAGATTGCTAGACTGGAGTATTTGTCAGAAACATGATCTTGCCTGTACAGTGTAAACGGATACAAATTATTTCTAATTTCTCTATCATTGTCATAAGGGAGGAGTTGTGTTTCTGTAAGAGCTATGACATCACTATTGAAAATATTTGCATCACATTTGATGTCAATGCTGTGCTTTCTGAGAGATCTTATATTCAAAAGGCATATAGTAAGAACAGATGAATTATTTTGCTGTGTATTTGGTAGGATCATACATGTACGTACTGGCTGCATACTTATCAATGAAATGTTTCTCAATCTTTCATATTCTTCTTGAACTCTAGAATTTGCTTTTATATGTTTGTTCTCAATTTGTCCCAAAATATGAATTCCTGCTAAGGAGGTTGAACGACTCAATGCAACATAAATCTGTCCATAGTTGAATGCTCTTTGCTTATTTAAATTTAAATTTAAATTGCTGGGGTACCACAAGGAACAAAACTTGGGCCCTTATTTTTCCTAGTTATGGTGAATGATTTATCTGCTACACTCCCTTTGTACAAGTACGTAGATGACGTTACGGTGTTTGAGGTCATATCCTTATCGTCGATTGAGCCATCTGTCTTACAGCGGGAACTTGACAAGATCTGTGAATGGACATCGTCTAATAATATGAATCTGAATGTCACAAAAACTAAAGAGTTTACCATCTCCTACGTTAAGGACCCAAAGTCGCTGGAACCACTTACAGTTAACAGCCTGCCCCTTGAGTCAGTCAAGACCACTAAACTTCTTGGGGTTCACTTGTCGTCTGACCTCAAGTGGTCGACTCATGTGGATACTGTGTGCGCTAAAGCAAGTAAGCGTCTGTTTGCTTTACGATCCCTGAAACGAAGTGGCGTTCCATCAGGAGACCTAAGATCGGTCTACTCCTATTTCATCCGCCCAGTTTTGGAGTATGCTTGCCCAGTTTGGCACACTTCACTGTCGCGCAAACTAAGTGATCAACTTGAACAAATCCAACGTCGTGCTCTTCGTGTCATTTTTCCACATCTGTCCTACACTAATGGACTAACTGCACTAGATCTAACCACTCTTGAGGAGCGAAGAGAATTTCTATGTAAATCATTTTACAAGAACAATTTAAACACTACTAGTAAACTCCGCAGCCTGTTACCTGACCCTGTTGACCATTATTATAATTTTAGAAATCCTAGGAAGCTGCCCTTGTATAAATGCAGAAGTACTCGTTTCAGTAACAGTTTTTTACCATATTGTGTCCGTAAATGGGATGCTAACCCATAGCCTTACATGTTTAAACACATTACCTTAATTGCCTTTTATACAATATTACTATATACCATAAATGTATTATCTGAAAACTTGAGTTTTTCAATTTCAATTTTTATTATTGTAAATTGCCAATCAAGTGCTTTAATAAACATTATTATTATTATAACAACATTGTTTAATGTTAGTCCTTGTACTTTGTGTATAGTACATGCCCATGCTAGTGTTAATGGAAATTGTATTCTTTGTATTTCTGGAGAGAGGCTTTCCCTGGTCTTACTTTTATTCTTGCCAACACAGGTTCGATAGGTACAGCTCTGTTTTCTCTGGCAAAAGGGTTGGGACATTTTTCAATAGATTTCCTTCCAGCTTCATCATCATCAAACTTAACATAGACCATAGTTGGCTTTTGGGTATTTTGATTGATTTTAATTTTAACTACAGTTCCCATTTGGCCATTAATGAGTCTATCTGCAATGTCAATGTTAGTAGTCAACATTATCCTGGCACTTTGTTTGACAAGTATTTCAGAATCAAGTCCACCTGTTTCAGATCTTCCTCTTGATAAAACTCTATCAATGTCTTGTCTTGTGACATTTTGTGGGTACTGATCTATTGCCTTAAGAGTGAACTGTGATGAAGGTATTTGCTCTAATTTTGTAAGATTGTACTCATTAACAGGTTTATTCTCAGCCCATATGTGTAACGCATCTGATGGATAATTATCATCTGTTGGTGTTATTGATCTAGATTGAATGCACTGGATATCTTCTTCACTTTGGGAACCTGTCCTGAATCTGTTTAAAAGTTCACTAAATGCCTTGTCATCTTTTTGTCTCATAATTTGAGTGAGCTCTATTAATGTAAAAACTTGCCACGGATGACATAGATTGAAAGTGTCATTTTTGTAGTCCTCAAAAACATGTTTCCTACGTATTGGGGGCAATTGATATAGATCACCTACAACAATGATGCTTATGCCAGCAAACAGTTCAGAGTTAGAGGTACCAAATATTTCTTTTAATCTTTGATGGATGTTAAGTAAGGTAGTATTTGCAACCATGGAAATCTCATCTATTATTATCAGTTTCAGTTCCGCTAATGACAGTCTTAGCTGTGTTTTCTTTTGATCTGACATTGCAGGTACATTATCTCCTGTTTCTTTAGGAATTGCTAAAGCAGTATTTATTGTTGTTCCATTAATGTTAATAGCTGCTACACCCGTTGGAGCCATTAAAAGAACTGTAGGCAATTCAGGGTTGATAGGAGCATGTCTGAAGGTTTTTATTGCAGTGTGGTAAATTGTTTTAATCAAGTGGCTTTTCCCTGCACCGGCTCCACCACTTACAAATAGATAGACTGGTTTCACTTTTTCTGGTTTTTGGCTATTCATACTTTTCATTTTATTTCTACACCAGGAGAGAACATTATCATAGGCATATCGTTGTTCATTGTTTAAGGATCTAACAGAGTCACGAAGTGTGTCATCAGTGATTTCTGCAGGTTGGTTGTGTATTGTTATTCCTGATGACAATTGTTGGTTAGCTTCAAACGTGGAAGCAAGATCTGAAGGTAATTGTTCATTAAATGATTCTTCAGGTACTGAGTCATCTTGTACATCTGCATAAAAATCAGAATTTTCTTGATCATTGATGGCATCATATGAGTGTGTAATATTACCTTGGTTTTGTCTTAGATATTCAAATGCATCTGCAAGAGCCTGTGCATCAGGCTCAAATATTGCTCTATTGTGTTCTACAACTGCTCTAACATCAGCCTCATAAAATTTTGATGCATATGATTGATTTGCACCTGCGAGATTATTCTCTACTCTCCATGGGTAATACAGCATCAGCAAATGGTGAAAAAAGTGTTCAGGTTCTTTTGTCTTGTTTGGGGTGTGGTATCTTATTTTTCTACATTTCATGACTTCATTAGTACTCATCAATCTTATTCGATGTGGGAGTAAATTGTCATTTGCAGTAGAATGTTGTAATTCAATGACTTCATCAGTGAGAACCTCTGGCTGGGTATCATTTGTCAGCTCACAGTCTTTTCTATACTCTTTGTAATAGTAGGCAGCAAACTCAGCTAGACAAAGTTTATCAACTACAGGCATAGAGTTTGGTCTATTAGGGTAACGCTCGATTATGTTGGACTTGAATATATCTGTACTATTGTCATCTAATTCATCTAGTTCCTGTTGGGTCTTTGCAACTCGTATTCTTTTCTCTGGTAAATCTGTACTAACAAACACTGTCGCTGGAAAGATTTTTCGTAACCACAATTCAGGCATACATCTGTAAACACATTCTTGTGAACTAACTTCTCTTGTTGAGAGAAAAGCAGCACCTATTTTTTTCAAACCATCTCTGATATTCATATTTGAAGTTTTGGCCTCTTTTGCTGCATTCATGATAGCTTGTGAACATTCAGTTTCATCTTTTGTGAAATATGAGCATACATATGTTATACATTTGTAATGATTAAACACCGGTTGCAAGTCAACATTTGCAGCAAATCCCTTTATACCTGCCACAAAGTAGTTGTTAATAAAACAGCTGTCTAGTGGCCTTTTGAGGTGCAATTCATAGTCAGAATCAGGTGATATTGATAATGCCCAATAATATTGATCTTCTGATATACCTATAGAACTGAAAATATCAGCTTCAGTTAAATTGGGGTCATAATCTGGTTTACTGGGATTCAATACATTGTCAATTTTTTCCTTTACTAAAGTAAGGATTTCCTTTTGTCTGTAAAGGGATCTTTCCTTTATTTCTTCATCTAGATCATCACAAAGTGGTTCCGCTACAATTGTTCTGTTTGTGAAAAACTGACCAAAGTTAAATCTACATCGAACATTTTTGTATTTTCTACAGGTTTTTGAATGGTTGTGCTTTTGATAAGTTTTAACCAGCTTATACAGTTGAGGATCAATTTCCTCATTTGGTAGATAGGCCTGTACATGCTTATCTATAAAATCTATATAGGTTTGTTTGTTGTCTTGTGTTAGTTTTGGACAGTCTGAAGTCCATATCAATGCATGTAAGTGAGGAGAGCCTCTCATTTGAAATTCAATACGAAGAGCATAATAAACTATTTTACCTATTGGATTTGCATTGCTAAGTAAAACCTGTGTGAAAAATGTTTCAACTCTATACTGAAAATGTTTAGCAACCACAACAGGATTCAGATTTAGCATTGAGCATTTCTCGTTGTAAGATAAAGCATCAACTTGTTCATTAGTCATATGCATGCCTTTTGTTCTAGCAATAATCTGAAAGAGCTCAGGCCATCTAAGATCAGCACATGATAAGGTCATGAACCATGTTGGAATACCAAGCTGTTTTACCATGGCAACTATTTCATACATAAACTTTTGCCAGTAAGGTGGGGTGCCTGGAATTTGTCTCAAAAATAAATATGCCTGATCTTGACAAATAAGATTTTGTAAGATTTGGGTATTTGATCTTAATTGAGAAACAGTGAGTGAGTGTCCACTAATTTTTTTTAGAGCAATATTAATACTGTCTGACACTTTCTTTTGTTCAATTATGAACTGTGCAAAGAAAAGATACTCTGGATTGGTTGCAAATCTACCACTATAATGTAACAGTCGTGCATTGAAATATTTTACAGGTGTCAACTTAATTTCTCTTTCTGCATTATAACCAAATCTTCCTTTAGGGAACAATACTGGGAATGCTAACTCTTCACATTGTTTGTCCATCATGAATGATACAGGATGTTTGTTTTCTCCTGGTGCAATATTATATATTTCAGTCCCTCTTGAAACATTTTCCTTTTGGTCTACAGTAACAGGATAATTTGGTAAGACAGATTGTAGACATGTCTCATTAGTTGGTGCTCTGTGTTCATTTAGAGGATCATCATTCTCTTCATGTGCATTATCTATAGTAATCTGTTTTTCAGCGATATCATCTACACGGTTTACCTCATTATTCAAAATAATGTCTGTTGGTACATCTGAAGTAGATTCACTCTGTTGTAAAGATGTAAGAGTTATGTCTATATTGTCAATGTCTATTCTTATTGAATTGTACAATGCATTGTGTATTCTAAGCCAGTTAAGTGCATTGAGTATAAATTGAGGACGCACTGCTTGAAAGTACACATGACCTCTGAATTCCAGTTTTCTTTTCAGTTTTAACATGATAATACCTGATCTTTCAGGAGGACGTGGTAAAATATTACATGTCTGTTCACATTCAACAGGGACATTGCAAATAGCTCCTTTAATTTTTCTTTGTTGGCCTTTTGGCATTACAATTATTTTCTCAAAAACAATTCGCTGTGCTATAAGTATTTGTTCAAGTTTTTCTAAGACTGCAAGTGCTGGAGGTATTTCATCAACAGTCATTTTATTAGATACAGCTTGGCATGGTGTTTTTCCTTTCAGCACCTTTAAATGACAAGTTTTACAAATGTAATGTCTGTCATCAAATGACTTTTTATCAGTGAAAGCATGCTCAATCTTATACTTACTTTTATTCAACTCAATCACCGACTTTCTGTAAAGTATTCTGTGGCACACAGAGCATACATAATATGGACCCTCCTTTATTTTTTTCTGAAAATTTGAAATGTAATGATCTATGCCATAGTTAAAGCTCTTTTTGGTTTGTCTGGCAATTTTTTGTTGTTCTTTCATTTTGGAATCGCATAATCTGTATTTTTCTGTACAGGTTGCAAGTAATTTATCCTTTTTTACTGAGTCCATTGATCTGTATTGTTTTGCATAACTTTCAAGTAATTTATCTTTTTCTGCTGGGTCCATTGATCTGTATTGTTCAGCATAAGTTTCGAGTAATTTATCCTTTTCTGTTGGATCCATTGATCTGTATATCTCTCTTTTATTTTCTAGCATCACCTTTTTCTTTGGAGGTTCCATCTGTGTATAACAGCACTCTTTTTTTGTAATTATTCCTTTTTTTTGTTTTCTTGACTTATGCTTCCTCATAATCTTAACCCGTTCAGTATTTGTCAACTGACAGAAACATGATAAAAAAGTAATGGTATATGCTTTTTCAGTACAATTAGGTCTGTTGGTTACAATATTGAAAAGAGTTTCAATAAGAGAGTCAGCATCACACACCAAGTCATGCTTGTTAATCTTTTGACTGCCATCATATGCTATGATGAAATACTTAAAGCCATTGTTTTTTTTGCTCAGCACACAACTTATGCAACAGTCTGAGAAGCATAGAAAAAAGCCAGTTATTGTCTCATTGGTATTTTCTACAATTAATCTTTGAAGAAATAAATTAGAAGCAGAATTATGTGACAGTATTCCCTGGTACTTTGACCTATATTCTACACTTATATGAGCATCATATACTTTAAGTGTGCTTGGCAATTCATTTACATCATTATTTACCAATTCATTGTAAAATAGATTGGCATGCTCAAAAATAGCATCTAATGTAACGGAATTCCAGTAACCACATGGCTTGATGATAGCAAAACATATAGAGTAAAATGATATGGCACAACACTGTTGAATCTGTCCAACATGTATGTTCCCATTGTCTATATTAACATTTTGGTCAGTTGATGCAATATGTTGTTCAGTAGCACTTGAAACACATTCATTTGCTATAACTTCAACATGCACACCTTTAAGCTCAAATAAAACACCATTTGTATATAACAATTGGAAATATTCCTTTAAATCATTTAAGGTTTGCACTTCCAACAGTACACATGTTCCTTGGCTATGAATCATGCCAAATGAATCTCTACCATGGGAGTCAAATATTTTAAATTTACCATCTAAAGTACAATAAATACCAACAGCCACAGATCCTATTGTTAAAACAAAGGAATTAAAAGTTTCTTGAATTAAAGAATGCAAAGCACAATCCAATGGCATACAGTATGGAAAGTGTGGGATTGAAGAAGCACCATGTAACCTTCCTGTATAACTTTCACTGTACTGAAGTCGATAGTTAGAGTCAAACATTGTTACCATAGTAGGTAATTCTGTTAGCATTAAATATGACTGATGAGATAATCTCAATAAGTTAGAATATAATTCATTACCAATATTCATAACCTGATCTAAGTCTTTCGACGAGGTGATTGAATATCTATTGTTGTAGATAAGAGCACATAAACTCATTGCAACACACTGTTGTCCTGCATTCAAGCCAAATACTGACACATTACCTTGGCAGTAAGATGCATGAATTGTCTTACTAGGATTAATATGAGGACCTGGGTTTTTTTCTACATCTCTAGAAAGACAGAAGTGACAATAATTCACTCTGTGATTAAGATTCTTGTAAACAGCTACTTGTAAACTGCTATTACTAGAAGCTTCACCCTCTACATTTCTGACCCAATTACCTGCATCAATCTTATAGCCAGTATAATGATCAAACACTGAAACATTCCCTTGACAATAAAGTGCTACAACAGTCATATCTGGGTGTATAAGAACAGGTCTGGGTTCGGTTTCAATGTCATGGCATAATACAATTCTACAATACTTTTTCTTGTGGTTTTTACTTTTGTAAATATAGAGTATTGTATTCCTAGTACAATGATGCATTTCAATGCAAGATTTTAACTTTTGTTTAAACATAACATAACTGACTAGTTTCTGCTTATTCGATTTTGTATGCTTTGTCTTCATAAAAACCTTTGTGCCTTTCAATTTAAACTTATTGTGTTTCGATTGCTTCATTCTCGAAATTCTCTGATGAGAGCTCAAGAAATAATTATTAAAACTCTCCTTCCTATTAAGTTTACAAACCTTGGTGTATTGGTGAATATTCGATGACTTTGGATAGTGTTTTGCTATGTACACGCGAACAGGTTTCCTGAACTTTCTACTTTTGTGAAAAACACGCTTCAGACCTTTCAGTGGCAAACGACTTGGTTCACGTGACCTGACGTGTTTTCTCCTTTTAAATTTCTCAGTACAACTAGTACTAGCAATGAATTTCGCGTAGCGAGATCTACAATCTTCTTTAAGCTGTTTATCCACTTTGTGTTCATATAAATTTATGTTTACCATTTCTTCAGCCTCCGATCCGGATGTTTTGTTGGTATTTAAGATATATACAAGTTGCATTTCCCATAAGATTAAGATTCTTCCCAGGCAAAGCTTCGTCAAATTCAAACAGATAATCGCTGTTAAAAAACACAACGTACAGAATACTAGAATATCTTTGAGCATGTACACCCTGTACAGATTACTCACATTACAATCATACACATTAATCCACAATAAAAGACCAAAGTAGATCTTTAATTTAAACTTAAGTTTACCTTCAGAGTTGAATAGTGCTTGTCTCATCATAATTCTGTGCGGAATGTGTATATTTCTGGCTTCGTGTATACTGTTAACGTTCCTCTCACAGTTCAGGAATTCAGATGTTTTCAGACTTCGATAGAGTACAGCAAGCTATAAGTGCTCAACCACAGTATATATATTTGCTAGTAAATCGCTATATTTCGTTATAAATCAGCTATTCAGTATACTTGTATAGTATAACGTACACAAGTCTTTATACGAGATCGGTAAACCGGCCAAAAACACGGTCAAAATATTTTAGTGTTGGACTACCGACCACGGTGTTTGCGCTGGTATGTACTATGACCGAAAGTAAAATGAAATATGGCATAAAACCTACCAAACGTACCTCAAACTAGCCTATGTACAGCCGTCCGTCAAGTCCGAGGGCCATCTTGATTATACTGTATTAAATTCTGTAAAAAAATTAACCTGGCGAGTGTTACGTGACCAGCACAGTGCGATCTGATTGGTGGTGAACTTGACCTTTAACGCATGCGCAGACATTTTGCGACACCCAACAAAAAAATAACGGCTTGCATTTTAAGACTCGGTGCTGCCACAGGCAGCCCGAGTAATTACATACCAATAGTTACAATGTTATGATAAAAGGACAATCTGATAAAAAGTACTAAATCTACATATAAATCTAAGAATTAATTAATGATACAATATTTAAAAAGCTAAGTTATATTTAAAAACACACCTATTTATAAAACTATACTCCTGTTTGTGACGTATTATGTATGTGCCGCGGGGGTGGGTCAGGGTTTTGAGTTTTGACCCGAGATTTGGGCAGATCAGGGTCAGGATTTGAGCATAATTTGGGTGCAGTTAGGGTCGGGGTTCAGTGTTTTTTAGGCACTTAGGTTCAGTTTTTTTTAGCTACTATGTCAAAAAAGAAATTCTGTTGCCGCATTTTGATCGCCTGCCCACATGCAAGCACTGAGGTTCCCATACATCGTGACGCCGCTAATTCGTACTTCAGTACTTATCTATGTACCTCATCTGCTGATTTGTTTACCAATGCCACGTCCCGACTTGAAATGTTCCGTATTTTGCATGCAATCCCGGTACGCGGTATACCGGCCGGGGTATATATCCGACAACCTCGTTCCCAGGGGTCTTTACGCGCCTAATCAAAGATGGCGTCGAAAGTACCCCTGGTACAGGCTGGTGGGATTCGGCCACTGATTGGCTAGACATTTTGCGCGCGCTGATTGGAGAATTTCGAATAGCGCGTGCATTTTCGATTTGAAAAATGAACTGGTGATGTCGTCTTTCGCATTGGGCGTTCAAAATTCGTTGAAAACAGATAGAAATTCATCAGAACTTAGCGTTTTTGCCTTTTTTAATACTCACTTCGCAACTGGGTACAAGTAGAATAATGTACGGTTGGAATTCATTGGGATCACACTTCAACTGCTAACCGTTCTTCAGCGATGATGAATCCAAGATGGCGGATGTGCTTCAAAATATGTCCATATATTGGGCATATTTTTGGGTCACATGACCAGCCTGTACCAGGGGTACTTTCGACGCCATCTTTGATTAGGCGCGTAAAGACCCCTGGGAACGAGGTTGTATATCCGACCGTGTTTTGAAAACAATTTAAAGAACGGGCAATCAGGGTTTCTTGCCAAAAAAAGGGGGCAATCAGAGTTTTGGAGCTCGGATTGGGTCAAACAGGGTCAGGGTTTGAGCCTCTTGGCCTCACATACATACCCACCCCCCCCCCCCCCCCCCGGGACCCCGACCCTGTTATTGACCTAGAGCAAATTAAATTGATTTCTAACGAGTGCTGCAATTGGATCACGCCATAGCAGTTACTCGTGCGGGTTTCCTCTAGCTCCATAAAACCGAATGAAAGGCCATCAAACCAGCTGATATGTTCTGTGTAGTGCTGCGATCTTCAGCAGAGGAAAGTGTAATTTATTTCGGCTGTCGGCCGAAAGTGCGGACTTTTCATTAAAAAATATTTAAAAATTCCAAGGGCATTACATTGGCTTTTTTATAGGTAATATTTAGCAACAATACTGCAAGTACAGTTGACATTTGAGACGAATTTGAAGTAGCATGAGCGGTATTTATGTCCAGTTGACACGTAAAAAGAATGCTAATCTTTGCTCACAATCAGCAAAACAAGGAATTTAGGATAAACTACGGCGTAAACCGTCGTAGCTGTTTTCTGTACTTTTGTATTTTTGAATTCAGCAATCTAATTCTAACAAATCGGCAAAGTAGTTTTGTTATCAGAAAACTACTGGTCAACGCGCTTCACGTTGAAATTCGAAATTGTGATTTGCTATCAATACATTTATTATTAGCTTTTCCAGTTTCCTTCATTAATGTAAAGTTCTTCATTTATGGGTTAAAAATCGCGGTTCCAAAAATATCACTGATGCAGTTGTAAAAAAATGTTGCAGGAAAAAACAGGGAACACCCCACAGCTGTCCTCAGAAAGCCACTCAAGTATCAAATGGCCGCAAACAACATTACAGATTTTCATGCGAGAATGCTGGTATTCATAGTTGTAACACCAGATTGTCCTCTTATTTTCCCAAATATTCTCACTAATTATGGCAAATTTAGTATGCGCTACTGTGTTCCTAATTTATGGAATTCTCCTCCCGAAAAGATCAAAATCAATACCTCTATTAAATTCTTCAAATCTTCTCTTAGTCGCAAACTTTTAGAAAAATACTAGTCTCCTTATCTTGTTTATCTTTATTATTACTTTATAATAATCAGTATTCTTTTTCTTCCGGATACCTTCTATGGCAGCACTTTAATAGTGCTTCTATGTGATTATCTAGATTTATTTCACGGTGGGCACAAACGACCATAAAAACGGCATCAGTTCTATATTTTAAAAAGTTTTCAATGCAGACGATTGAATTTTGGTAGAAGGATGTAGAATCGTAAAAGGAATATAACCTGATTTTTTAAGCTATGTTACTACCATCGTGACGTCACAATGACGTCATTTATCAATTTGTAATACGTTTCTTACAACTGTTCATTATCTCTAAAAACGAAATGTCGTATATTGTTAAAATCTACTCGTGATGAGAATGAAGGAATCGAAAACCCGATGTCGATTGGTTAAGGAAATCAAAAGTTATGAAAGTTTGAATTTTGTCCTTTTTCCCGCCAAAATTTGGCGGGAAATAAACAACACATAAGCATTTATGAAAACATCGCTTCATTCAATTTTTAGAGTTGTAAATATTGTTGCATGACATTTTGTCCAATCATAAAACACGTTGGTGGTTAAAATCGTATGTTTTTGGAATTTTGATATTTTTTTTGTCCATAACCGGCTTAAAATTGAAGTCATATTTTCGGGAACGTCATTATGACGTCATACTTTTTTAGACATGCCTTCGAAAAAAATCCTTTGAGTGATTTTCGAGTTTTAGTGATGAAATGCGCTAGTCTGGCACTCAAAAGCCACATTATTTTCTTTTCTTGATTTTTTAACAATAGGCAGCCTTATTTAGGTATGACACCTGACGTCACTAAATATGACGTCATAGCAACAGTCATTCCTATATAACTTTTGCTATAATAGTCGTAGAACGTTCAAATTTGCGCCAAATGAATGTGTGTCATGAAGGCCCTTTGATGGTGTAGTCTGTTTGTAACGTTTATTAAAGTACCTGAAGAAGGCTGGTTTGGCCAGCCGAAATATTGTAATATTCAATATAAAATCCTACGTTGTGTCAGCTTTGCCGTAGTCCTTGGACTTCGTATTTATTAAAGGGGAAATTTTACCAAAAAGGGGGCATCACTTATGACGTCACAACAACGTCATCATACTAACATAAAACACCTAAAATATGTAGTTTCATTTTGTTAACAAGTCACCAACATTTCTTCAAATTGAGACTATAAGTAAAGAAATGGTGTTAATTTTAATTATTTGTCCACGCTCACTGATGCCGATTTTGACGTTCTTTATGCCCGACGTGTTTATATTTAAGCAATATAACACGCTTTCCATGTCTTTGTTCTCTTATATAAACACGCGGGATATGTTGGGAGAACAAAAAGTTTTTCTACGTTCTCCCAACATATCCCAAGTGTTTATATAAGAGAACAAAGACATGAAAAGCGTGTTATATTGCTTTTATAAAATAACGAACAGGAAAAACACGAGAGAAAATCGTACGCACGCACGATCAGAAGATCAATTCTCCTAACCGTAACAGTCGTCAGAAATCGACCGACGGTGAGTTTGCACAGCGCGGGAAATTATGGGCGGCCGTTACCACCAAAAATACAGAACAGGAATCATTTAACAAAGAATTGTGGAATGATCAATACAAAACACGAACGGAATAGACAGAAATGAAACCATCTAACTATCGCTTGCCAAATGGAATAGACAAAACACAAATGATAAAGACAAAACACGAACGATCTAACTACCGACGTAGAAATGATTCAACCAAGTATCAAATGATCAATACAAAACACGAACGGAATAGACAGAAATGAAATCATCTAACTATCTCTTGTCAAATGGAACAGACAAAACACAAATGGTAAAGACAAAACACGAACGATCTAACTACCGACGTAGAAATGATTCAACCAAGTATCAAATGATCAATACAAAACACGAACGGAATAGACAGAAATGAAGTCATCTAACTATCTCTTGTCAAATGGAACAGACAAAACACAAATGGTAAAGACAAAACACGAACGATCTAACTACCGACGTAGAAATGATTCAACCAAGTATCAAATGATCAATACAAAACACGAACGAAATAGACAGAAATGAAATCATCTAACTATCTCTTGTCAAATGGAACAGACAAAACACAAATGGTAAAGACAAAACACGAACGATCTAACTACCGACGTAGAAATGATTCAACCAAGTATCAAATGATCAATACAAAACACGAATGATCCAACTCGCTTATGTCAAATGGAAAGATAATAATGAAATGATCCAACCTAAATACAAACGATCCAACGCAAAGTAATTCAATTCAACGTAAACACGAACGGTTTGGCGTGATGTCAAATGATCAAGTCAACAGTCGAATGGTTCAGTCAACAGTCGAATGGTTCAGTCGACGGGGGGTCTCCATGACGTCACGCACTGCAAAATTGGCGGCAAAACAAAGCTGCCATGTTTGGACATGTTTGTCTCCTGAGTTGGTTCTACTATAAATCGATTCTGGTACTAAGTGTTTATTGCTATTTTACATCATCCTGAGAAGTTGTTAATAATATTTTATCAGCTTGTTTAGCTAGTCACCCAAATTAGTCTAGTCTAGCTAGGAAAATCGAAGGTCTTCCCGGTTGCAAAGTGGGCTTGAACTGATCTATATTACAGGCGCGGATCCAGAAAAAAATCTGACCGGTTTCCGACTTCCCAATTCAAACTCCAAAATTGGAAATTTTACTGAACCCCCCTCCCCCTTAAATCTGGAAATTTTGACCGGTTTCCGTAAACCGTTTAAACCGGTCTGGATCCGCGCCTGTATTATGATTCCTCTTAGACTTTAATAGTTCTTAATTACATCATTGATTATAACACAAAAATATCCGAACATTTAACTTTCATTTGGAATGTTCTGTCATGGTTCAGTTCAAAGAGAAATCAGACGCCTCTATACTTACGGATTTCCGGCCTCGGACTTTAAATGCATGCATACCTGGAGCCATTAGCTCCTGCATGTGCATACCTCGTTCAAACTGCTACAAGTTCGCATCGAAATTTTCACCGGAATACAACACTTCACATATGTAATTGTTGTGAGCCTCTGTAAATCCGCCTAAGCAGATGTTCTCAAGTGGAAAAGTACATGTATGTGATTTTTTTTGAAATCCAGTTAACATACTCTCTTTGTCAGTAGAAATGATCCACGAAATACTCACTCAACATCTTTATCAATCGCCACTGACATTTGACTCAGAATCAGAATACCAGTTCTACCAAGAATGCACGAAATATGCATAAGAGGGCACCGAATATGAGACTATTTCAGGTAGTTACAGTGAAATGGCTTTTCATCACCATATATAGTAAATCCCATTTCTCGAGCGAGCATATAAGATTTTTGCTTATTATGGAAAGAAAATAATATTTATTTGCACAATTTATATACAAATGTAATACAAACTTCTCTGTTGAAACATCTGATACGGCAATTTGCCTCGACCATGCTAAGGCCATCCCAATAAATGTTTTGTTTACCATCATCCGACCGACTCTTTTTGGGGGGAAATCCAAAAGAAATTCAAAGTTTATAAAGACCGACCCAATTTTGTGGAAAAGTTTCTTACTTTTCTCGTGCAAGTTGTCAATCCACAACTAATAGAGGAAAATGTGTCTTCAAGCCGACTTGGTTCCAGATCCCCTAACGTTTTTACCGGCCGACCGACCCACCATCACGAGCCAGATGGCGATGGGAAACGAAACATTTTATTGGGATGGCCTAATACGGTTGTGTATTTTTATTCAGTTCGTAGTTTGGATCGCCTAAAGGCTCCATATCAATGACTCTTGGAAATACACAGAAGTCATCAGTCGGCTAAGCAGCTAACTCGGCTCATTGTAGTTTTACGAGTCATTTGTATTTTGGCGAGCCTTTATAAGTTGTTTATTATATATAAATATACAAAAACTGCAGAAAATGGCAATCGAGAAGCCATTTTATTTTTACTGCCGGCGAATACGTTCTCATATTAGGTGCGTTCTTTGCAGATTTATATAATAAACCTAGCCGTATTAGATACTTAGCCGATACATAAGCTCTATATATTATGGAGCAGAATTCATATGGCTGGCCTTGGGAATGTTGTATCTCTTTATTTACCCACAGAGTATCTTCATATAATCATGATCTTCCAGAGAGCCATGCCATGAATAAAATATATTTTTTGTGTGTATTTGTATATATGTATTTGTATTTTTTATGCATTTATGTATTATATAATTCTGCCAATAACGCACCGCAAAATATGAAGAACGCTCGCCTAAAGGTAATAACCTCTGTAATAGTGCCACGTACTACACTGTACTGTGTTAACATGAGATAAGGGACTGTGCAAAAGCAGGAGGGGGGAGGGGGTCGAGAAACGGGAGAGGGGGGGGGGGGGGGGCACAATGTGAAATCATATCCCAAGAAAGGGGGCAACATGTAAATTACTCTATGCAAAGGAGGGGGGTGATATCTAATTTTCAACAATAAACCTGTACCACTAATAAAAAAATAAAAAAATATACACTATCATTTTCCTGGTACTGTAACTTACATGTACAAAGCATAATTTATCTATCATGGAAAATATCAGAAATAGAATTTGGGGCAAAAAGAGTTCATGTTGTTTTATGGCGATACTTGCACTTTAAAGGCCTGTACTCTACTAATACGCAAATAAATAAAATAAATAAAATAGAAAGCACTGAAACTCGATTTAATGTCCTTTTTTTCTTGCCGGTTCATATTTCAAAACAGAAAACAACTTTATCTATCAAGATATGGCATTGATGCTTGGAGTTAGTCAGCGGACTGTGGAGAATAGAATGGCAGAATATGAAATGACGAATAGTTCTCGTTATAGCAATATGTGACGAAATGCTGGAAACCTTTATTAAGCGCATAGTCGCCAACTTTCCTAGATCTGGTAAGTTCCGCCGGATTTACTTCTAGTTTCACTACTTAAAAAATACCATTGAGAACCCTTAGGTTTTATTGCATTTTCATACTTGTACGAGGAAGATAGAAATTCCGGTTTTATATGATAACTTATGATGAAGACACAACCGATGTTTGCGCACGTTTTGTTTATTAACCAGCTCCTTGACCATGTAAATGGCCAAATTAGAAAACTAACATCGCGAGTAACAAGAAATAGAGGGTATTGTTCACCGTGCATGAGATGCTGTTGGAGCAAAAGATTTACAGATATTATACTTCCGGCTAAGTGGCATTCCAAAAAGTCCATAAATCAAACTTTGGAGAATACAGAGAAACCAAACACATTTAAATATTATTCAACAGATTTTGCTTAAACTGTGATCACATCTATACTACTGCAGATCGGATTCACGGGGACCAAACCACTAGGATACCGGAAATTTAACAGGCCGGCTTTAAATAAAAGCGCCTGCAAAATATCAATTGGTAAAAACAAATTAATGTATATACTGTATTCTCGTATCGTTTCTTACTTGTATTATATCGCACCAGATATTATTGATCACTTCTGCTCTTCGGATGGCTGATTTTATCGCTATAGCTGATATAGATTTAGAGATAGTTTGTTTACTAATTATAAAAAAAAAAAAAAAAAAAATTCACGCCAGTACCCAAACTACAATACCTTTCACTATGATATAACCGCATGATATTCTATCAGGGTTTTTTAATTTACTCAAAAATGGGCTTAGTCATCCTCGGCTACCCAGCTGGGGCTAAGAGGGGGGAGGTGAGGAAAGTAAAGGGAAGGAAGAAAAAGAGCAGGCAGTTCTCCAAAAAAGATAGTCCTGTATTTCTGCCGAGTGTGTGGCAGAAATTATTTTAATTCATCGACAAGACTAAAAGGAAAAGTAATATCGCAGGATAATGTATTTACATTTTGAAAAAGTTTTGAATGCCACTAGGCTGAGCGAATAACATCATATAGTTCTTGCGTTTGCAATACGTGAAACTGATATCGCATCGTGAAAGCTTATGAGGCGGGTTCGATGACACTTCAGATCGACGTTGTAAGGAAACTGCTGCAGCGAACGCAGCGAACGCAGCTAAAGCAGCTTGATTTTCAGACGGGCTATTGTCCGTAGCCAATACAGTAACAACGTCGCTGATTGGGCACAACAATCGATTTATAGTAGAACCAACTCAGGAGACAAACATGTCCAAACATGGCAGCTTTGTTTTGCCGCCAATTTTGCAGTGCGTGACGTCATGGAGACCCCCCGTCGACTGAACCATTCGACTGTTGACTGAACCATTCGACTGTTGACTGAACCATTCGACTGTTGACTTGATCATTTGACATCACGCCAAACCGTTCGTGTTTACGTTGAATTGAATTACTTTGCGTTGGATCGTTTGTATTTAGGTTGGATCATTTCATTATTATCTTTCCATTTGACATAAGCGAGTTGGATCATTCGTGTTCCGTATTGATCATTTGATACTTGGTTGAATCATTTCTACGTCGGTAGTTAGATCGTTCGTGTTTTGTCTTTACCATTTGTGTTTTGTCTTTTCCATTTGACAAGAGATAGTTAGATGATTTCATTTCTGTCTATTCCTTTCGTGTTTTGTATTGATCATTTGATACTTGGTTGAATCATTTCTACGTCGGTAGTTAGATCGTTCGTGTTTTGTCTTTATCATTTGTGTTTTGTCTGTTCCATTTGACAAGAGATAGTTAGATGATTTCATTTCTGTCTATTCCGTTCGTGTTTTGTATTAATCATTTGATACTTGGTTGAATCATTTCTACGTCGGTAGTTAGATCGTTCGTGTTTTGTCTTTATCATTTGTGTTTTGTCTATTCCATTTGGCAAGCGATAGTTAGATGGTTTCATTTCTGTCTATTCCGTTCGTGTTTTGTATTGATCATTCCACAATTCTTTGTTAAATGATTCCTGTTCTGTATTTTTGGTGGTAACGGCCGCCCATAGGAAATCCCCCGATACAGAACTGAGAGAAACGAAGGAATGCTCTGTGTCCTCTGGCTCTGTGTCAGTGTGTGGCTCTATTTTAAAAACCTCTGCTTCAACAGTCCCCGAAAAGACTAACTCGGAATTCAAGACATGCTTTCCCGGAAATTTAAGGCGACAGGCATTCAAGGAGTGGAGGACTTGAACTGGGTGTTTTTGTCGCTGAATGTACATGAGGAAACATGATTCCCCTGTTGAACTTTGAAGCAGGTTTTAGTTGAATGAACTTTTATTTTCACCAAACTCAATGGAAAGATCTAGCTGTTGGAACTTTCCTTCCAATGAGATGAGGCTAAGAGTGCAAGGTAAGAGGGAAAAACTCCTTTTGTTCTGTGAAAAAATCAACAAAATATCAACTTCACAATCGCACGTGAGTTTGCAAAATTCATGTAGTTCATAAAATGGCAAGGAGAAAGCTAAAAACCTTATCTGAATTATCTAAGACCAAACAGGGTGAATGATAACAATTGGCCTTATGTGAAGGCTTATTATTTCGTGACTTCGTCGCCGACAAATACGTATATGTCCTTTTAGTTTGGGATAAAAAAGACAGAAAAAAAATTGAAAGAGTGTTGCCTTGCTTTTCCCTCTCGTCTACTCTAGTCTCTAGCTCCATTCTTTGCTCTATTCATCTATAAGGAGGTTGTTTAAAAACTAGACTTGTTAGCCGTTTGTGTGTTCAGTTTAGTTTTACCGTACGAAATAAGTTAGACGAAAAGTGGTTTCGACTTTTGTTTGTTGGACCACAAATAAAAATATCTTGGCCGGGATGGTTAGCAAATTTGATAACTTCGTCGGTTGGCTGTATTTTTGTTAAATATATATGTCGGTTTTGCTGATTACAATCATATTATTGAAAGTCAACGTTTGGTGAAAACATTTTTCCTTGTCGTTTGCCATTTTGATCAGTTCATTCACAATCGCGTGCCAGCGAATTTCCGCATGTCTATGGACTCTCATATAAACACGGCTTTCAGCCAATCAGCGCGCGAGTTTCCTCTGGGTTATTTTATAACAGAGTATATAACATGGTTAGCCGTGTTATATAGTTTTCAACTGGCGGTTTCCTTTCATTGCGCGCGTAAATCTATATTATAAAACAGATAAAGAAGCCTTAAATCCATGTTTTATACTATCATAAAACACTCTGGTCATTTGAGAACACTCTAGAAATGTTGAAAGCACGCGCCTTTGGCTTGTGCTTTAACATTTCTCTCATGTTCTCAAATGCCCATCGTGTTTTATGATAGTATAAAACATGGCTAAGGCTTCTTTATTTGTTAAGTAAATAATTATGTTTCCTAAATCAAGAAATTTGAAATGTGAAAAAATGTTTTATTTTTGTATTGGCTTTCCTTTTTAACTCGTGCATGCACGAACGAGTTATTGGGATTACGTGGTTTTCATTTCCGAATGTGGACACAATCTGACAGTTGTCACATTCAATACGTTATGGAGACACAATCCGACAGTTCTGTTATGCAGATACAATCGGACAGTTTTGTCATCTGCCACTTCCACTTCTGTTCCCGGTTACTCTGGGCCCAGATACTAGATACTCGAGTTTTATCCGTTGTCTCTTTTCTCCCTACACTATGTGCGACCTCTGGGGAAAAGGTGGTGTTTTGAATTTTCGTGAACACGCCCTTTAAGAAACATGAGAGCGCCGTGCGTGCTGCTTTCCAGGCAAGTCTTAGATGTGAGCTACCTGTGATTCAAATTTAAAATCGTTTTTTACTCTAGCTGTAGGTGTACAGCTTTTTCTCTCGATTAATTCAAACAGGTGTAGCAATACTGCTTCGCGATTTTAATACTTTGAAAAACTTGGTTACACCTTCACAGCCTTTTTTCTTCAATCATATATCTGTTTAAAAGCAACTTGTCGGGTGAGTTCGAAAATGAAAGGAAAGATGGTGTTTCATTTTAAATGCCTTGGCAATACTGTAGCAATACTGCTTCGCGATTTTAATACTTTGAAAAACTTGGTTACACCTTTACAGCCTTTTTTCTTCGATCATACATCTGTTTAAAAGCAACTTGTCGGGTGAGTTCGAAAATGAAAGGAAAGATGGTGTTTCATTTTAAATGCCTTGGCAATACTGTAGCAATACTGCTTCGCGATTTTAATACTTTGAAAAACTTGGTTACACCTTTACAGCCTTTTTTCTTCGATCATATATCTGTTTAAAAGCAACTTGTCGGGTGAGTTCGAAAATGAAAGGAAAGATGGTGTTTCATTTTAAATGCCTTGGCAATACTGTAGCAATACTGCTTCGCGATTTTAATACTTTGAAAAACTTGGTTACACCTTTACAGCCATTTTTCTTCGATCATATATCTGTTTAAAAGCAACTTGTCGGGTGAGTTCGAAAATGAAAGGAAAGATGGTGTTTCATTTTAAATGCCTTGGCACACTTAGTACATTGGTAAGGCCTTTCACCTGTGTGAATTCGACGATGGGCGGCAAGATGAGATCTATGTTTAAATGCCTTGTCACACTTGGTACACTTGTAAGGCCTTTCACCTGTGTGAATTCGAAGATGGTCGGCAAGAGCGCTTCTTTTTTTAAATGCCTTGTCACACTGGGTACACTTGTGCAACCTTTCCCTTGTCACTATGTGAGTTCGAAAATGGCGAACTAAATGAGTGCGAAATGTGAACTCTTTTTCACAGTGGGGACACTTAAAACGCCCTTCTCCCGTTGACATGAGTTGTTCTTGGTTTTGGACAGTGTCAGTGCAGCAAGGTTCTCCTGAAATACTAGCTTCAACATGACCAACAGCATTTTCAGGATCTGTGATTGAGCTAAGCATGTCTTGCCTGCTACCATCACTGTTCAGCTTCTCGCATTCTTGCCATTCTAAAGTAACTTCCTCAGCAGGGTTGTCAGGCAATTCGTGAGAAAAAACCTTTTTTACTGTTAAATTATCTACAACTTTGTCTTTTTCTTCAATATCGAGGAATGCATGTGCCTGTCCCATAGTCACAATATTCTCAAGGCATTCAGTAATGCTTTCGCATTCAGCTGACATCTCGTTTGATGATTCCGCTTTGATGAAGTTACATATCGTTGTTGCACCTGAACTCGCACTTTGGCGACCACTGCTATGGAACTTTTCACTTGAAGGAGTGTCTAAATGATCCTTAACATCTGATTGATTCTTTACAATCAGATCATTTGCATACTTTGTCTTTCCTGATGCTCCACCATATGCCATATATGTATCACTTACACAAGGAATGACTTCTAAATCATCAGTATCATGGTGGGCATCAACTAATTCGTTATTTATATCTGGTTCATTGATATCATTTGATACTGGCTCGTCGTAGTTAAAACCACAAGAGATTAGAGCCACGAGTCCTTTTTCCACTAATCTCCCGCAGTCTTCTTGATCCACATTTGCATTTGGTTTGCGCCAGATGGGACGTTGTTCTTGGAAAACATCTTTCTTTAAGGGTGACATATTGAGTTCTTCGTGTCTTGATTTGCCCAGTTGATTAGCCTGCCTTTCAAGTTGATGAACTTCGCAAATATTACAGGAGCCACCATCTCCATTCGTTTGTACCACTGAACTTGCCCTAACTGAGTAATCACGGCATACCTTCTCTGCATTGCAGACAGACAATGCACAGGTAAACAATGTTTGTAGCGTTCTACTGTCAGCTACGCCATTTATATCAGTTTCCATTCCAGTGCTGTTGTATGTCTTACGAGTATGGGTTTGGCTGTCAGTGCTTGTGATATTCATACCAGCCGTGGTTTCTTCTGTTTGCGTACCTATACTGCGTACAAACATCCCTTGTTCATTGTGTTGGTGGAGTGGTGGATCACATGCTTCAGTTTCGTAACTGTTACTCTCGGAGTCCTAGAAAAAAAACACCTTTAGTACTGACGATAGTTGGGACAATAAGAAGACGTGGTAATTAGGAACTAGAATTCTATACACTTCTTATTCTGCCTGTGCAGAGAAATGTTTGTTGGACCAGCAACGACATTTCTTAAGTGCCAAGAACACAACCCCACCAGGAGGCACAAACGTAATAATTACTTTGCAAATACACAATAATCTTTACATACACCGCAAGCTTAAAACCAAAATAAAGACTAGAACATCATTTGAGTGCCATAGAGTTGCTCCTGATCGTGGTAATATACTTTTCCTAATTTTAGTGAAGGTCAAATTTGGACAGATAAGAGGCAGCTAGCCAGGTTAGATAGGGAGACTCTTGACATTTGTGCAGTGGGTCCTGAGACTCTTTTTTGAAACCCTGGCGCTAATCGTACAATGTACATAAGTCAGGGAAAACGTCAATCGCTCTGTTACATGTACTTAAAGTGTATATCAGGTCAAACATTTGCATCACTAATATCGAGTCTACATCAAGTGAGTAGTTGAATAGTTGAATATTTCTCGATTTGAGTGTTGCACCCATGAGTTATAGAGGTTTATATTTATAATATATTCAAGCCGGTGACGTAAAACCGGTCTTCTTTTATTATACAAAAACATGCTGGTAGAGATACATGACCTTTTGTAAACATCGATGTTATATTTGAAGCTTATATCAGTGATTTTACCAAATATTTCGTCAAAATCAGAAAACAGTTTCATTCACAAGGAAAAATAATGAAAGTAAATTCCCGAATTTACGTTTAATTTACGTTCCATCATTAGCATATTGGAAATAGAAACCTCTAAAACGAAATATTCTAATATTCAACTACTCACTTGATACAGAATCGATAGTAATGATAACAATATTTGACTTGATATATACTTTAACAAATAGAGGTTGGTTTTCTTTGTGTAGCATAAAAACATTGAATAATGCACGCTCAATGTATGATACGTGAGCACTATATTCAACAGACTTCCAAAGTGCATATTTTAATAGGATAAATGAAATGCATCATCCTACTATCTGTTTTACAATATAAAACTCACACACATGAAACAAGCAGTCATTTTGAAGATGAGGAAAATGTCAGTGTGGAATGAAAATGAAGGCAAGTGTTCTCAAAGAATATGACGGTCGATTTTACACCTCAAAGGACACTTACATGAAGATGAAGCTACAAGGGATTTATTTTTCTGAAATCACGTAAACACGATGACTGAAAAACAACATGGCGGCTGTCTTGTCCAGACTAAATTATAAAAATTGAGCCCGTGATGACCACTGGTTTTCTTCCAAAATGGCGGGAAATAGTAATAAAAGAATATCCCCTTCTGAATGCAACGTACTAGCTAAATATTACAATGCATAATACGGTATCTAAACGTCCAAGGGGGCTTGGTACCTGTCTCTGCTTCTAACATTGTTCAAATCAATAAACGTATATAATCTGTTAGCTTCTTCTGTATCAGCATTTACTTCAGTCCTCATGATTGTTTCATGATTGTTTCTTTTGTTCGTTATCACTGCAGATACTCTGGGTCCTCCACGTCCTTTTCCATGGTTGCCACCTATCAGGAAAACAAATATTCCCCGACTTTGTACTGACCAGAAAACAATTTTCACTGACCATAATAAGACTGTCAACATTCCCTCGTCCAAAACAAAAGTCATTATCAAAACCTGTAGCCTCCCCTCGCAGACACTTTGAGGCATGAGGGGCCATCGTGGCAACCTAACAATAAAATTCCCTGACTATTTCCCGACTTTGACAAGAAATTTAGAATTTTCCTGACCAAGATGCAAAATTCCCTGACTTTTCTCTGACCTTGAAAAAAACTCATTTTTCCCTGACTTTTCCCTGACCTGTGGCAACACTGTTTTCAACGTAGTCGAGGATACAGACGATGCATGGGGCACAAGCAATCCTTGTCCTTCGCCCTCACTCTTCCCACCCTTATTAGCTCATCATCTCCAGGATATACTTCACAACGCGACCGAGGCCACTCTCCTTGGCTAGCATTAGGCTCTGCTATCAGCACCATTGTCACCTTCCTTTAAGTTGTGCTGAGGGTGGAACCACTTCTTCCGTGAATAAATTCTTTTCTCCAGCGTTTCCAGAATTGGATGTGATGCCATCGTTTTCGAGGGTTGAAGGTTTCCGCATGATCGAGTGCTTCAGGGGCGAATTGTCCGACGAGGAAACGGTTCGGAGTGAGTTGAAAAAGATCATTGAGGTCAGAACTGACACAGGTTATTGGTCTAGAGTTCAGTAGACGTTCAGTTCCATAATTAGCTATGTGAAGCTCCTCATCAGAAACGTCTGCGTCTCCTCTCCTTGATTGCTTTCTTGACACTTTTGATCATTGCCTCAAAACGCCTCCAAAATGCGGAGCAGAGGAGCGGGGTTGAACTTCCAATCAATGCGATATTGTTGAGCGGTCACACACGCTAAAGGCTTCAACAAATTCCTGTAGTTCACGCTCCGCGCCACTGAATTTGGTACCATTATCAGAAATGACATAGATCGGCACCCCCCTCCTTGATGTCATCCGGGTGAATGCATTGATAAATAGGTCAGGTGAAGAGATAGCGTTTTGCTCTCGTCTTACCGCATCCTTGTTTTGTCAGGTATGTCCACCATAATCCACGACGGCACACTCGAGTGCTCTTAAAAGACATTTGAACTTTGATGTCGGAATAGGAGCCATCATTTGGCCAGCTGGCTTTGCTATAAATCTTCGTCAATAATAATAATAATAATAATATTTATTTACTTATATAGTGATATTTCCAAAGAATTGCCCAATAGCGCTTTACAACCAATATGGACGCCTTACAACTCTTGCACGCAATCCAATCAGAGCATGCTCCACGCCGGAACCATGTCCAAGCCTATCATGGGTGCTCATGACAACAAATCACGTCACAGGGTGGTCACTTGGCAAGAGAATGGGGTGTTTGACTTAGTAGGGAAGGTTATCTGCATAGCGTCCGTCAGCTCTCAATAGTCCATCATCCCTTTTGGGGTTCAATCGTGCCAGTGACTTTTCTGCTTTACCATTTTGAAAATCTTCACTTTGCGATTGCTTGAGCCGAAAGGTCTCTGCCTTCCTTACTTCATCCGATCTCAGCGTTTTGCATTTTTCTCGAGACTCTCCTCGCAGTCTACAATTAATCAGGAAACGTTGTATCCACGCAGGAAGTTTACGAATTGGCTTGGCTCAATACAAAGGTTCCTACAATTTTCAGTCACATGCGTCCGAGCACTCTTTCTAGCTCGCAAGTTTCCTTTGAGCCTTCGGTAGGTAGTCACTCAGGCAAGGTCGACTCATCAGCTTTTACCATCTCTGGCCCTTCCATCCAGAGTTTGCTCTCTACCAGTTCTGAGGCCAAGAGGCCCCTTGGTGGCAAGCCCGCTGGATTGAGCTTTTCAGGTATATGTCTCCACTGTTCAGGATTTGTCATCCTCTGGATTGTTTCAATCTGAATGGCAACAAATAGTTTAAATTCACGGCTGGGGTTCCGAACCCAGTATAATACGTTTGTCGAGTCAGTCCAATTAAAAGGTTGTTCTGTAAACCGTAAGCATCTTTGCAATGTTCTTGGGTAACAGAGCCAAAATAATGGCACCCATAAGCTCTAGTCGGGGTATTGTTATTGCGTTTATTGGAGACACTTGACTCCTTGCCGCGACAATGTGTGACGAAGCAGTGTTGTGTGGGTATCGGCAGACCAAATAGGCAACTGAGGCATAAGCATCTTTTGACGCATCAAACAAGACGTGTAAATGAATCTCACCTGGGCCTTGACAAATCTTGACAAATCCGTAAGTTATGAAACCCATTTCTCCCACTTCGTTATCAGGGTACAACGTCATCCCATTCGAGACCGGCTGTCCATATCTATTGCATTAGAGTCTTGGCTCTTACGTAAAAGACGACAGAAGTTGAAGTGGATCAAATAGTATGGCTATGGCATTCTTGAACAGTTCTCTTTGTGGGCTTTTTACCGTCATCAGGTACTTTGACATGAAAGGTGAAAACATCACTTTCTGCCTCCCATAAAACACCCAGAGTCTTGATTGTGAGAAGCTATCCTTCTTGAATCTCAAGGCCTGGTAGTCTGGCTTCTGCTGGGGCATCTTCAATCACTGCCAGTTTTTTCGATGACCATCTTCTTACATGTAAATGGAACCAGAATTGGCTAACAGGTCTGACAATTGATGTCGCAAGTGTTGAGCCTCTTCCACCGTCTCACAAGAGTCTAGCACGTCATCAACATACATCAAGTTATCTACTGTTTCTGAAGCCTCTGGATAGTCTGCGGCACATATCTGGGCATGGGTGTGGAGGACATGTTGGGAACAGAATGGCGAGGCTGTATTGCCAAATAAGAGTCGTTGAACCTCGTAGAGGTCTTGCTCTTTTGTAGTATTAAAGTTGCGCCACAGGAACCTGTGGTACTGACCATCTTTCTCTTGGAGGCTACCTTGCAAGAACATCTCAGATATATCTCCTGCTACTGGGGCACAGAAAGAATGAGTTAATACATCTACTAACTCTCTCTGAAGTTTAGGGCCTGGTCTTATAGCATTGTTCAAACGTTTTCCTTCATATTTTGCCGTGGCATCGAATACAATGCGAACTTTGGTTGTGGTTTTGTCTTCTCAAACAACTGGAAAATGCGAGAGGAACCATCGGTCCTTTTCCTCGTAGTCTTCCACAATCTTACTATAGGCTTGTTTAACCTCAGGACGTTTTCTTGTTAGAGACTTTTATTGACTCTCGAGTCTCATGAGGGCTACATCATAATTGTTATCTAGCTTTGGTTCGCCTCTTCTCCACGGGATCCCTATCTCGTATCGCCCGTCCTTAAAGTGCAGAGTTTCTGTCACTTCAGGTGTTGTAGCTTTCTCGTCCGGCGTAAACACTTTGTCGGTCTTGTCTTTGATGCCTAAATCGCTTCAAGTTCCCAGAACTTTCGTAAGATGTCATCAGGGATCTGTTGCTCTTCAACTTGACTGCTTCAGTACGTGTGAAATATGACCGGGACTTGCGTCGAAGCTCTTCCACCTGTGTGGGTCCAAAGCAGACCCAACCCAAATTCGTCAGTCGTGCAATAGGATCCTTTGCTTCGCTTCCATGCATTTCTCGCAGAACAGGATCAAACACAGGGTGATCACTACAGATCATAACATCTATTTGTTGTCGTTTGGCCCGGTTCTGAAAGGGGACAGACATCAGGTGTGGCCAGTTCGCCTTCAGTTCCGACCATTCAAAGGCCGGTGTATCAATTGTTATGTTGCCAAGGACGTTTGCTTGTAGATTTGCTGAGAAGTTTTCATCGAGGCTGGCTACAACTAACTGAAATTGTCGAGAACGCTTCTTCACTTCTGAGCCCCCGGTTCCCGAGATCGCCAGACTTTGACTTTCGCCTAGTAACGCAAGTTCTTCCGCCGCGACCTCCGACACATACGAGCCAGTCGAGCATGGGTCTAGCATTATGTTTACTTTTAGCCTTCTATTACCATTCATGATAACGGCTGGTAGAACTATCAAGTTGCATGCGTTCTGGTGTTGGCTGTTCCCTGCTTAATATTGGCAACGATACATTAATACGACTGTTTTTTTGTCGGGGTCGGAAAATTATATAATTAGTCTTCTTTATATTTAGTGTAAGTTTGTTAAAACATAACCAGTTATGCATATCATTAATCTTCTTATTTATTTCACATATTAGAGTCTAAAGTTTGTCCTGCGATGGTGAGTGATGTGTCGTCTGGAAACATACGGACCGAAAATCATTTAAGTATATTAAAAATAATATAGGGCCAAGGACAGATCTCTAAGGAACGCCATGTGTTATGCTGCACTGATCAGAATAGGAGCCGTTTACATAAACCCTTTGACTTCTAGGCTGTAAGTAAGAACAGAACCATCTATGGGATTTATTATTAATGCCATATATAGGTGTGCAATTTTGATAGCAAAGTCGCATGGTCTACAGTATCAAAAGCCTTTGCAAGGTCTAAACATAAAGTAATTGTAATGTGACCTGCATCTAAATACTTTAGTTATTTCATCAATCAGATCAGTGAGATCAGATCAATGACTCTTTAGTAAATATACTACTTACATCAACAGAACAGTTCTCCTGGTTTGGCCACCTGTGTTCTCCAGTAACAGTGTTGTAGAAGAACAAAGTCTCGCCAGACTTGCACTTGTATTCATACCATTTACAATCATCTGTTGCCATCTCCATAATCTGTAATGTATGGGTTAAGTAATTGAAGCAAGGCTGGGTTTTGTATACATTTCAGGCAATTAATAAACATCTTTATTATTTGCTCGATCTGTACCATAAGTAGCGGATCCTCGTCTGTGTCTATACTGCTTCTATGAAGCAGATGCCATAACAAATCTGATCAACGCATTACTTTAAATTAATTGAATTTTAGTCATTGATTGCTGTATTGTATTGTATTGGTAACTTGTAAAAAAATAATTCCTTGAAGCAACTTAACTGCAAATACTGTGAAACTCATACCTGTAATCATTATTATAATGCTTCTGTCAATAGTTATCTGTGAATGTCACTTATCTACGAAAACAAATTCTCCTTTTCCTTCCAATGACATGTACTGTTGTTATATATATAATTTTCTTTATCTTGTCAACATTATATATTGCTATTTTTCTTTCCACTTAACCCGCCTCGATTAGCTATGCTATCTGCTGGTTAGTGTATTTTTGTAAAACAATTTGTTGTTAAACTTCATAAAGTCCTAAAAGTCTAAATATGTATGTACTTGTTATCGGAAAGCAATGGCTTGCATAACACCTACTTTAAAGTGATGATTCATTTGTAAGAAGTGTTGGTATGCAAAAGGCGTTTCAGTCTCAACATCACAGGGACGGAACGACTGACAGTCTTGGCATGGGTGGATTTATAATTCGGCCTGTGTTGGTCTGTAACCGGCAGTCGGTGTTGAAGTCTTCCACAGATAAGTTTGCCGTTTTCAGTAAGTATTTGACAACGATTTTCTTTGAATTTGCAAACTTTAATTACCCTATATCATTATGACGTCACGGCTTGTTTATGAGGGGGACAGAATCGACTTGAACAATAGAATTTTGAACTAAATCTGCTCTGCTGAGGAAAATTTAACTTCGAATTGTCTGGTTTCCAGATATCAGTTGTATCAATGTTTATCCCACAATATTTACCTATCTGGTGGCTGTTACCGCTATTCTACGTTCTACAAAATGCATTTGATAGCGATTTCCTTTGTGTTGTTGCTGTTTTGTCCCTGTTTTGTCCCCCTCCCACGACCGTGATCCTTAGCGTTTAAAGGGGCTATGTCAAGGGAATTTTGGCCGAGAGTGACCTGGTGTCTAAAATCATTTCAGAATAAAAGTCCACCGTGTTCTGAAATTCGATCTCGCGTTAAAACAAGCTGAAAGTGTATGATTTAAATCCATTTCCATCGAAGTTTTCCTTAGCGTTATACATTGTTTTTTCAAAATAGATAGTTAGTTTGAATATCAGTGTTTAAATTGAAGTCAGAATATTTTAGAATAATAGATCATTGGCGCTCCACCATCCTCTGGTTTCAAGAAGAGAGGTCGGCCATCTTTGGTTTCGACAAAGGTCAATCGGTACAAGAACAGAAAGATTTGGCGTCTTGAACATCCCAGTATTTATCTCCGCAAGCCAGTATTTGAAACATGGAGGTCTGTTAAAGCTTCTGGGACGTTTGCGAGTGACTCCAGCTTCGCCGCGTATCTACTTTCCCTCGAGATGAAGCGAAATCTGAGATCCCAAATCTGAGTTTGTTATGTATTTCTACTTGGTCTTCATAGTTCGTATGCCCATGCTAACAAGATGAGAGTTCGAGATGACATTGGTAGCAAGGAAAAAGGAAAAAGATATCGCCCTGCTGTGAATGGTAAGCCACAAGTGGCCACTATATATGCTTTGACCTTTGTACTGTTAGTGTTTAGCGAGGGGAGATATTGGTAATCGATCACTTGTATCCCGTTTGTCATCGACGTAAGGCATTTTTGTTCGGCTGGCGTGAAAATCAAGTGGGATCTTGCTGTGCCATTCTTTTCAATTTTATGTAAGTTTTGATTTTCTTGCAGCTCTACTGGCAGCTTCTACTCCGATCAAGAAAACTGCTACACTTGTGTCTCCTTCGTCGTCTTCGTGAGAAAACATTGGATGGAAACGGGAGAGAATCGGAAGTCGATATCACTGGCGTATCGCTGCATTATGTCCTTGGTGATAGCGTTATTGTTGCGAAACCCGACTATACCGACTCTGAAAGTGATGCTGCTGAATCACAGTCTTATGTTGGTAGTGTAAGAAACTCAAAAGTGGTCAAAACTTTGCATGAAAATTAGAACGCATTTAACGTCAAATTTAAAGTTTGATTTCCTTACAACAGAAGTCCGAAATCCTACCACTTCAAAAGCTGTTGACTCCTGATCGGTTTCTTCATCCGAAATTGAGGAGAGTTCCATAATTCATGTTAAGTTCTGTAAATTAAACCATGGATCGTAAAAATGAACCGCGCGAACTGATCTGAACTTAGCCGATCACGTTTGTTTACATGTGCAGTTGGTGATTGTAGCATGACTTCAGTACCCTTGACAGAGACCCTTTAAACAATAGATTGTTTTGATATGACGTCATAGTGATATAGGTCAATTGCCACAGCCTTTAAATTGTGTGTTAAATTCGTTGTATCAAAGGTTTTTCACAATATTTTCAAGGGATGGCTCGACTAATTTGGCGAGAGGCTTTTACCACGAGATATGTAGGCAATTTATATCTAGACTCGTTCAAAGAACGATGTTTGCTCACATTCTTCAAATGTTATTCTTCAAGTGTTGGCAGCTGTACAGAGAAAACCAGGGTTTGGTAGTATGAAGGAACAGTGTACCTTTGTAATGCTAAAAATAACGATATAGATATATCATGTACTATTTACAGACCGAGCAGCGGTGTTATATCTGTAGACACAGATGCTGATCTGGGCCGGTAGCGAGGATCTCTAGACCAAATCAACACGGACAAGAGGTCTGTAAATTACTTCACTAAACACTTTAGGCCTAGTTTCGTATGTCGGGAAAATCGTAGAAGGTCGGTGATGTCGATGTTTCCCAACCGTCCTTGATGTTCCTGACTTATGAAAACATGAAAAAGTTACTGTCGCTGATTGACTGGGACGATTCTATTTTACCGACTCGTCACAGACTTGTGCGATGGCATGCAATCATTCACGATATATGAAAACATAAACCCGACTGTCTATTAAGGTCTGGGTTAGTCGGCAATGTGTTTTGCTTGGTGCAGTCCCCTCAAAGTCTTTCCCGCATCTTTTATATATCACCGCCGATGGCTGCCGACAGTTCTACCAAATATCGGGAACATCTGCGACGGTTGGAAAACATCGAAATCTAGGCTTTATAATAGTACATTATGAAACAGAGACATTTTCAGCGTACAAAGATCAGTACTAAGGCTCTAGCACACAAGACTTGGTCACCAGATAGGCGGTGATTAACGTAATAAGGCAACAGAACACAAGACCTGATAAGATACGAGGTGACTAACGTACTAAAATACTAAGGGTGTAGCACACAAGACCTGAACAGATACGAGGTGACTAACGTACTAAGATACTAAGGCTCTAGCACACAAGACCTGACGAGGTACGAGGTGACTAACGTACATGTACTAAGATACTTAGGCTCTAGCACAAAAGACCTGACGAGGTACGAGGTGACTAACGTACTAAGATACTAAGGCTCTCGCACACAAGTCCTGCCGAGGTTCGAGGTGACTAACGTGCTAAGATACTAAGGCACTATCTAGCACACAAGACCTAACGAGATACGAGGTGACAAGTGTACTAAGGTTCTAGCACACAAGAGCTGGCGAAATACGCGGTGACTAACGTACTAAGGTTCTATGGGTGTAGCACAAAAGACCTGACAAGATACGCGGTGACTAGCGTACTAAGGCTCTAGCACAAAAGACCCGACGAGATACGCGGTGACTAGCGTACTAAGGCTCTAGCACAAAAGAGCTGACGAGATACGCGGTGACTAGCGTACTAAGGCTCTAGCACAAAAGACCTGACGAGATACGCGGTGACTAGCGTACTAAGGCTCTAGCACAAAAGACCTGACGAGATACGCGGTGACTAGCGTACTAAGGCTCTAGCACAAAAGACCTGACGAGATACGCGGTGACTAGCGTACTAAGGCTCTAGCACAAAAGACCTGACGAGGTACGAGGTGACTAACGTACTAAGATACTAAGGCTCTCGCACACAAGTCCTGCCGAGGTTCGAGGTGACTAACGTGCTAAGATACTAAGGCACTATCTAGCACACAAGACCTAACGAGATACGAGGTGACAAGTGTACTAAGGTTCTAGCACACAAGAGCTGGCGAAATACGCGGTGACTAACGTACTAAGGTTCTATGGGTGTAGCACAAAAGACCTGACAAGATACGCGGTGACTAGCGTACTAAGGCTCTAGCACAAAAGACCCGACGAGATACGCGGTGACTAGCGTACTAAGGCTCTAGCACAAAAGAGCTGACGAGATACGCGGTGACTAGCGTACTAAGGCTCTAGCACAAAAGACCTGACGAGATACGCGGTGACTAGCGTACTAAGGCTCTAGCACAAAAGACCTGACGAGATACGCGGTGACTAGCGTACTAAGGCTCTAGCACAAAAGACCTGACGAGATACGCGGTGACTAGCGTACTAAGGCTCTAGCACAAAAGACCTGACGAGATACGCGGTGACTAGCGTACTAAGGTACTAAGGCTCTAGCACACAAGACCTGACGAGATACGCGGTGACTAACGTACTAAGGTACTAAGGGTGTAGCACACAAGACCTGACGAGATACGCGGTGACTAGCGTACTAAGGCTCTAGCACAAAAGACCTGACGAGATACGCGGTGACTAGCGTACTAAGGTACTAAGGTACTAAGGCCTGACGAGATATGCGGTGACTAGCGTACTAAGCCTCTAGCACAAAAGACCTGAAGAGATACGCGGTGACTAGCGTACTAAGGCTCTAGCACAAACGACCTGACGAGATACGCGGTGACTAGCGTACTAAGGCTCTAGCACAAAAGACCTGACGAGATACGCGGTGACTAGCGTACTAAGGCTCTAGCACAAAAGACCTGACGAGATACGCGGTGACTAGCGTACTAAGGCTCTAGCACACAAGACCTGAGGAGATACGCGGTGACTAACGTACTAAGGTGCTAAGGGTGTAGCACACAAGACCCGACGAGATACGCGGTGACTAGCGTACTAAGGCTCTAGCACAAAAGACCTGAAAAGATAGGCGGTGACTAGCGTACTAAGGTACTAAGGCTCTAGCGCACAAGACCTGACGAGATACGCGGTGACTAACGTACTAAGGTACTAAGGGTGTAGCACACAAGACCTGAAGAGATATGCGGTGACTAGCGTACTAAGGTACTAATGCTCTAGCACACAAGACCTGACGAGATACGCGGTGACTAGCGTACTAAGGCTCTAGCACAAAAGACCTGACGAGATAGGCGGTGACTAGCGTACTAAGGCTCTAGCACAAAAGACCTGACGAGATAAGCGGTGAATAGCGTACTAAGGCTCTAGAACAAACGACCTGACGAGATACGCGGTGACTAGCGTACTAAGGTACTAAGGCTCTAGCACACAAGACCTGACGAGATACGCGGTGCCTAACGTCCTAAGGTACTAAGGCTCTACCACACAAGACCTGACGAGATACGCGGTGAGTAGCGTACTAAGGCTCTAGCACAAAAGACCTGATGAGATAAGCGGTGACTAGCGTACTAAGGTACTAAGGCTCTACCACACAAAACCTGACGAGATACGCGGTGACTATAGCGTACTAAGGCTCTAGCACAAAACACCTGACGAGATAGGCGGTGACTAGCGTACTTAGGTACTAAGGCACTAGCACACAAAACCTGACAAGATACGCGGTGACTAGCGTACTAAGGTACTAAGGCTCTAGCACACAAGACCTGGCGAGATACGCGGTGACTAGCGTACTAAGGTACTAAGGCTCTACCACACAACACCTGACGAGATACGCGGTGACTAGCGTACTAAGGCTCTAGCACAAAACACCTGACGAGATACGCGGTGACTAGCGTACTTAGGTATTAAGGCACTAGCACAGAAAACCTGACAAGATACGCGGTGACTAGCGTACTAAGGTAATAAGGCTCTAGCAAACAAGACCTGGCGAGATAAGCGGTGACTAGCGTACTAAGGTACTAAGGCTCTAGCAAAAAACAATAACGAGATACGCGGTGACTAACGTACTAAGGCTCTAGCACAAAAGACCTGAAGAGATACGCGGTGACTAACGTACTAAGGTAGTAGCACACAAGACCTGACGAGATACGAGCTAAGTAACGTACTAAGGTACTAAGGCTCTAGCACACAAGACCTGACCAGATACGCGGTGACTAGCGTACTAAGGCTCTAGCACAAAAGACCTGACGAGATACGCGGTGACTAGCGTACTAAGGTACTAAGGTACTAAGGCCTGACGAGATACGCGGTGACTAGCGTACTAAGCCTCTAGCACAAAAGACCTGACGAGATACGCGGTGACTAGCGTACTAAGGCTCTAGCACAAACGACCTGACGAGATAAGCGGTGACTAGCGTACTAAGGCTCTAGCACAAAAGACCTGACGAGATACGCGGTGACTAGCGTACTAAGGCTCTAGCACAAAAGACCTGACGAGATATGCGGTGACTAGCGTACTAAGGCTCTAGCACACAAGACCTGAGGAGATACGCGGTGACTAACGTACTAAGGTGCTAAGGGTGTAGCACACAAGACCCGACGAGATACGCGGTGACTAGCGTACTAAGGCTCTAGCACAAACGACCTGACTAGATAGGCGGTGACTAGCGTACTAAGGTACTAAGGCTCTAGCGCACAAGACCTGACGAGATACGCGGTGACTAACGTACTAAGGTACTAAGGGTGTAGCACACAAGACCTGACGAGATAGGCGGTGACTAGCGTACTAAGGTACTAATGCTCTAGCACACAAGACCTGACGAGATAGGCGGTGACTAGCGTACTAAGGCTCTAGCACAAAAGACCTGACGAGATACGCGGTGACTAGCGTACTAAGGCTCTAGCACAAAAGACCTGACGAGATAGGCGGTGACTAGCGTACTAAGGCTCTAGCACAAACGACCTGAGGAGATACGCGGTGACTAGCGTACTAAGGCTCTAGCACAAAAGACCTGACGAGATACGCGATGACTAGCGTACTAAGGCTCTAGCACAAAAGACCTGACGAGATAAGCGGTGACTAGCGTACTAAGGCTCTAGCACAAAAGACCTGACGAGATACGCGGTGACTAACGTACTAAGGTGCTAAGGGTGTAGCACACAAGACCCGACGAGATACGCGGTGACTAGCGTACTAAGGCTCTAGCACAAAAGACCTGAAAAGATAGGCGGTGACTAGCGTACTAAGGTACTAAGGCTCTAGCGCACAAGACCTGACGAGATACGCGGTGACTAACGTACTAAGGTACTAAGGGTGTAGCACACAAGACCTGAAGAGATATGCGGTGACTAGCGTACTAAGGTACTAATGCTCTAGCACACAAGACCTGACGAGATACGCGGTGACTAGCGTACTAAGGCTCTAGCACAAAAGACCTGACGAGATAGGCGGTGACTAGCGTACTAAGGCTCTAGCACAAAAGACCTGACGAGATAAGCGGTGAATAGCGTAATAAGGCTCTGGCAAAAAAGACCTGAGGAGATAAGCGGTGACTAGCGTATTAAGGTACTAAGGCTCTAGCACACAAGACCTGACGAGATATGCGGTGACTAGCGTACTAAGGCTCTAGTACAAAAGACCTGACGACATAAGCGGTGACTAGCGTACTAAGGCTCTAGCACAAACGACCTGACTAGATAGGCGGTGACTAGCGTACTAAGGTACTAAGGCTCTAGCACACAAAACCTGACGAGATAAGCGGTGACTAGCGTACTAAGGTACTAAGGCTCTAGCACAAAAGACCTGACGAGATAAGCGGTGACTAGCGTACTAAGGCTGTAGCACAAAAGACCTGACAAGATATGCGGTGACTAGCGTACTAAGGTACTAAGGCTCTAGCACACAAGACCTGATGAGATACGCGGTGACTAACGTACTAAGGTACTAAAGGTGTAGCACACAAGACCTGACGAGATACGCGGTGACTAGCGTACTAAGGCTCTAGTACAAAAGACCTGAAGAGATAAGCGGTGACTAGCGTACTAAGGCTCTAGAACAAACGACCTGACGAGATAAGCGGTGACTAGCGTACTAAGGTAATAAGGCTCTAGCACACAAGACCTGACGAGATACGCGGTGCCTAACCTCCTAAGGTACTAAGGCTCTACCACACAAGACCTGACGAGATACGCGGTGAGTAGCGTACTAAGGCTCTAGCACAAAAGACCTGACGAGATACGCGGTGACTAGCGTACTAAGGTACTAAGGCTCTACCACACAAAACCTGACGAGATATGCGGTGACTATAGCGTACTAAGGCTCTAGCACAAAACACCTGACGAGATACGCGGTGACTAGCGTACTTAGGTACTAAGGCACTAGCACACAAAACCTGACAAGATACGCGGTGACTAGCGTACTAAGGTACTAAGGCTCTAGCACACAAGACCTGGCGAGATACGCGGTGACTAGCGTACTAAGGTACTAAGGCTCTACCACACAAGACCTGAAGAGATACGCGGTGACTAACGTACTAAGGTACTAAGGGTGTAGCACACAAGACCTGACGAGATACGCGGTGACTAGCGTACTAAGGCTCTAGCACAAAAGACCTGACGAGATACGCGGTGACTAGCGTACTAAGGTACTAATGCTCTAGCACACAAGACCTGACGAGATACGCGGTGACTAGCGTACTAAGGCTCTAGCACAAAAGACCTGACGAGATACGCGGTGACTAGCGTACTAAGGCTCTAGCACAAAAGACCTGACGAGATACGCGGTGACTAGCGTACTAAGGCTCTGGCACAAAAGACCTGACGAGATACGCGGTGACTAGCGTACTAAGGTACTAATGCTCTAGCACACAAGACCTGACGAGATACGCGGTGACTAGCGTACTAAGGCTCTAGCACAAAAGACCTGACGAGATACGCGGTGACTAGCGTACTAAGGCTCTAGCACACAAAACCTGACAAGATAAGCGGTGACTAGCGTACTAAGGTACTAAGGCTCTAGCACACAAGACCTGGCGAGATAGGCGGTGACTAGCGTACTAAGGTACTAAGGCTCTACCACACAAGACCTGACGAGATACGCGGTGACTAGCGTACTAAGGCTTTAGCACAAAACACCTGACGAGATACGCGGTGACTAGCGTACTTAGGTAATAAGGCACTAGCACACAAAACCTGACAAGATACGCGGTGACTAGCGTACTAAGGTACTAAGGCTCTACCACACAAGAACTGATGAGATACGCGGTGACTAGCGTACTAAGGCTCTAGCACAAAACACCTGACGAGATACGCGGTGACTAGCGTACTTAGGTACTAAGGCACTAGCACACAAAACCTGACAAGATACGCGGTGACTAGCGTACTAAGGTACTAAGGCTCTAGCACACAAGACCTGGCGAGATACGCGGTGACTAGCGTACTAAGGTACTAAGGCTCTAGCAAAAAACAATAACGAGATAGGCGGTGACTAACGTACTAAGGCTCTAGCACAAAAGACCTGAAGAGATACGCGGTGACTAACGTACTAAGGTAGTAGCACACAAGACCTGACGAGATACGAGCTAAGTAACGTACTAAGGTACTAAGGCTCTAGCACACAAGACCTGACCAGATACGCGGTGACTAGCGTACTAAGGCTCTAGCACAAAAGACCTGAAGAGATACGCGGTGACTAGCGTACTAAGGTACTAAGGTACTAAGGCCTGAAGAGATACGCGGTGACTAGCGTACTAAGCCTCTAGCACAAAAGACCTGACGAGATACGCGGTGACTAGCGTACTAAGGCTCTAGCACAAACGACCTGACGAGATACGCGGTGACTAGCGTACTAAGGCTCTAGCACAAAAGACCTGATGAGATAAGCGGTGACTAGCGTACTAAGGCTCTAGCACAAAAGACCTGACGAGATACGCGGTGACTAGCGTACTAAGGCTCTAGCACACAAGACCTGACGAGATACGCGGTGACTAACGTACTAAGGTGCTAAGGGTGTAGCACACAAGACCCGAGGAGATAAGCGGTGACTAGCGTACTAAGGCTCTAGCACAAATGACCTGACAAGATACGCGGTGACTAGCGTACTAAGGCTCTAGCACAAAAGACCTGAAGAGATACGCGGTGACTAGCGTACTAAGGCTCTAGCACACAAGACCTGACGAGATAAGCGGTGACTAACGTACTAAGGTGCTAAGGGTGTAGCACACAAGACCCGACGAGATACGCGGTGACTAGCGTACTAAGGCTCTAGCACAAAAGACCTGACAAGATACGCGGTGACTAGCGTACTAAGGTACTAAGGCTCTAGCGCACAAGACCTGATGAGATACGCGGTGACTAACGTACTAAGGTACTAAGGGTGTAGCACACAAGACCTGACGAGATACGCGGTGACTAGCGTATTAAGGTACTAAGGCTCTAGCACACAAGACCTGACGAGATACGCGGTGACTAGCGAACTAAGGCTCTAGTAAAAAAGACCTGACGAGATATGCGGTGACTAGCGTACTAAGGCTCTAGCACAAACGACCTGACTAGATAAGCGGTGACTAGCGTACTAAGGTACTAAGGCTCTAGCACACAAAACCTGACGAGATACGCGGTGACTAGCGTACTAAGGTAATAAGGCTCTAGCACAAAAGACCTGACGAGATACGCGGTGACTAGCGTACTAAGGCTGTAGCACAAAAGACCTGACAAGATAGGCGGTGACTAGCGTACTAAGGTACTAAGGCTCTAGCACACAAGACCTGACGAGATACGCGGTGACTAACGTACTAAGGTACTAAAGGTGTAGCACACAAGACCTGACGAGATACGCGGTGACTAGCGTACTAAGGCTCTAGTACAAAAGACCTGACGAGATAAGCGGTGACTAGCGTACTAAGGCTCTAGAACAAACGACCTGACGAGATACGCGGTGACTAGCGTACTAAGGTACTAAGGCTCTAGCACACAAGACCTGACGAGATACGCGGTGCCTAACGTCCTAAGGTACTAAGGCTCTACCACACAAGAACTGACGAGATACGCGGTGAGTAGCGTACTAAGGCTCTAGCACAAAAGACCTGATGAGATAAGCGGTGACTAGCGTACTAAGGTACTAAGGCTCTACCACACAAAACCTGACGAGATACGCGGTGACTATAGCGTACTAAGGCTCTAGCACAAAACACCTGACGAGATAGGCGGTGACTAGCGTACTTAGGTACTAAGGCACTAGCACACAAAGCCTGACAAGATACGCGGTGACTAGCGTACTAAGGTACTAAGGCTCTAGCACACAAGACCTGGCGAGATACGCGGTGACTAGCGTACTAAGGTACTAAGGCTCTACCACACAACACCTGACGAGATACGCGGTGACTAGCGTACTAAGGCTCTAGCACAAAACACCTGACGAGATACGCGGTGACTAGCGTACTTAGGTACTAAGGCACTAGCACACAAAACCTGACAAGATATGCGGTGACTAGCGTACTAAGGTACTAAGGCTCTACCACACAAGACCTGACGAGATACGCGGTGACTAGCGTACTAAGGCTCTAGCACAAAACACCTGACGAGATACGCGGTGACTAGCGTACTTAGGTAGTAAGGCACTAGCACACAAAACCTGACAAGATACGCGGTGACTAGCGTACTAAGGTAATAAGGCTCTAGCAAACAAGACCTGGCGAGATAAGCGGTGACTAGCGTACTAAGGTACTAAGGCTCTAGCAAAAAACAATAACGAGATACGCGGTGACTAACGTACTAAGGCTCTAGCACAAAAGACCTGACGAGATACGCGGTGACTAACGTACTAAGGTGCTAAGGGTGTAGCACACAAGACCCGACGAGATACGCGGTGACTAGCGTACTAAGGCTCTAGCACAAAAGACCTGAAAAGATAGGCGGTGACTAGCGTACTAAGGTACTAAGGCTCTAGCGCACAAGACCTGACGAGATACGCGGTGACTAACGTACTAAGGTACTAAGGGTGTAGCACACAAGACCTGAAGAGATATGCGGTGACTAGCGTACTAAGGTACTAATGCTCTAGCACACAAGACCTGACGAGATACGCGGTGACTAGCGTACTAAGGCTCTAGCACAAAAGACCTGACGAGATAGGCGGTGACTAGCGTACTAAGGCTCTAGCACAAAAGACCTGACGAGATAAGCGGTGAATAGCGTAATAAGGCTCTGGCAAAAAAGACCTGAGGAGATAAGCGGTGACTAGCGTATTAAGGTACTAAGGCTCTAGCACACAAGACCTGACGAGATACGCGGTGACTAGCGTACTAAGGCTCTAGTACAAAAGACCTGACGACATAAGCGGTGACTAGCGTACTAAGGCTCTAGCACAAACGACCTGACTAGATAGGCGGTGACTAGCGTACTAAGGTACTAAGGCTCTAGCACACAAAACCTGACGAGATAAGCGGTGACTAGCGTACTAAGGTACTAAGGCTCTAGCACAAAAGACCTGACGAGATAAGCGGTGACTAGCGTACTAAGGCTGTAGCACAAAAGACCTGACAAGATATGCGGTGACTAGCGTACTAAGGTACTAAGGCTCTAGCACACAAGACCTGACGAGATACGCGGTGACTAACGTACTAAGGTACTAAAGGTGTAGCACACAAGACCTGACGAGATACGCGGTGACTAGCGTACTAAGGCTCTAGTACAAAAGACCTGAAGAGATAAGCGGTGACTAGCGTACTAAGGCTCTAGAACAAACGACCTGACGAGATAAGCGGTGACTAGCGTACTAAGGTAATAAGGCTCTAGCACACAAGACCTGAGGAGATACGCGGTGCCTAACGTCCTAAGGTACTAAGGCTCTACCACACAAGACCTGACGAGATACGCGGTGAGTAGCGTACTAAGGCTCTAGCACAAAAGACCTGACGAGATACGCGGTGACTAGCGTACTAAGGTACTAAGGCTCTACCACACAAAACCTGACGAGATATGCGGTGACTATAGCGTACTAAGGCTCTAGCACAAAACACCTGACGAGATACGCGGTGACTAGCGTACTTAGGTACTAAGGCACTAGCACACAAAACCTGACAAGATACGCGGTGACTAGCGTACTAAGGTACTAAGGCTCTAGCACACAAGACCTGGCGAGATACGCGGTGACTAGCGTACTAAGGTACTAAGGCTCTACCACACAAGACCTGAAGAGATACGCGGTGACTAACGTACTAAGGTACTAAGGGTGTAGCACACAAGACCTGACGAGATACGCGGTGACTAGCGTACTAAGGCTCTAGCACAAAAGACCTGACGAGATACGCGGTGACTAGCGTACTAAGGTACTAATGCTCTAGCACACAAGACCTGACGAGATACGCGGTGACTAGCGTACTAAGGCTCTAGCACAAAAGACCTGACGAGATACGCGGTGACTAGCGTACTAAGGCTCTAGCACAAAAGACCTGACGAGATACGCGGTGACTAGCGTACTAAGGCTCTGGCACAAAAGACCTGACGAGATACGCGGTGACTAGCGTACTAAGGTACTAATGCTCTAGCACACAAGACCTGACGAGATACGCGGTGACTAGCGTACTAAGGCTCTAGCACAAAAGACCTGACGAGATACGCGGTGACTAGCGTACTAAGGCTCTAGCACACAAAACCTGACAAGATAAGCGGTGACTAGCGTACTAAGGTACTAAGGCTCTAGCACACAAGACCTGGCGAGATAGGCGGTGACTAGCGTACTAAGGTACTAAGGCTCTACCACACAAGACCTGACGAGATACGCGGTGACTAGCGTACTAAGGCTTTAGCACAAAACACCTGACGAGATACGCGGTGACTAGCGTACTTAGGTAATAAGGCACTAGCACACAAAACCTGACAAGATACGCGGTGACTAGCGTACTAAGGTACTAAGGCTCTACCACACAAGAACTGATGAGATACGCGGTGACTAGCGTACTAAGGCTCTAGCACAAAACACCTGACGAGATACGCGGTGACTAGCGTACTTAGGTACTAAGGCACTAGCACACAAAACCTGACAAGATACGCGGTGACTAGCGTACTAAGGTACTAAGGCTCTAGCACACAAGACCTGGCGAGATACGCGGTGACTAGCGTACTAAGGTACTAAGGCTCTAGCAAAAAACAATAACGAGATAGGCGGTGACTAACGTACTAAGGCTCTAGCACAAAAGACCTGAAGAGATACGCGGTGACTAACGTACTAAGGTAGTAGCACACAAGACCTGACGAGATACGAGCTAAGTAACGTACTAAGGTACTAAGGCTCTAGCACACAAGACCTGACCAGATACGCGGTGACTAGCGTACTAAGGCTCTAGCACAAAAGACCTGAAGAGATACGCGGTGACTAGCGTACTAAGGTACTAAGGTACTAAGGCCTGAAGAGATACGCGGTGACTAGCGTACTAAGCCTCTAGCACAAAAGACCTGACGAGATACGCGGTGACTAGCGTACTAAGGCTCTAGCACAAACGACCTGACGAGATACGCGGTGACTAGCGTACTAAGGCTCTAGCACAAAAGACCTGATGAGATAAGCGGTGACTAGCGTACTAAGGCTCTAGCACAAAAGACCTGACGAGATACGCGGTGACTAGCGTACTAAGGCTCTAGCACACAAGACCTGACGAGATACGCGGTGACTAACGTACTAAGGTGCTAAGGGTGTAGCACACAAGACCCGAGGAGATAAGCGGTGACTAGCGTACTAAGGCTCTAGCACAAATGACCTGACAAGATACGCGGTGACTAGCGTACTAAGGCTCTAGCACAAAAGACCTGAAGAGATACGCGGTGACTAGCGTACTAAGGCTCTAGCACACAAGACCTGACGAGATAAGCGGTGACTAACGTACTAAGGTGCTAAGGGTGTAGCACACAAGACCCGACGAGATACGCGGTGACTAGCGTACTAAGGCTCTAGCACAAAAGACCTGACAAGATACGCGGTGACTAGCGTACTAAGGTACTAAGGCTCTAGCGCACAAGACCTGATGAGATACGCGGTGACTAACGTACTAAGGTACTAAGGGTGTAGCACACAAGACCTGACGAGATACGCGGTGACTAGCGTATTAAGGTACTAAGGCTCTAGTACAAAAGACCTGACGAGATAAGCGGTGACTAGCGTACTAAGGCTCTAGAACAAACGACCTGACGAGATACGCGGTGACTAGCGTACTAAGGTACTAAGGCTCTAGCACACAAGACCTGACGAGATACGCGGTGCCTAACGTCCTAAGGTACTAAGGCTCTACCACACAAGACCTGACGAGATACGCGGTGAGTAGCGTACTAAGGCTCTAGCACAAAAGACCTGATGAGATAAGCGGTGACTAGCGTACTAAGGTACTAAGGCTCTACCACACAAAACCTGACGAGATACGCGGTGACTATAGCGTACTAAGGCTCTAGCACAAAACACCTGACGAGATAGGCGGTGACTAGCGTACTTAGGTACTAAGGCACAAGCACACAAAACCTGACAAGATACGCGGTGACTAGCGTACTAAGGTACTAAGGCTCTAGCACACAAGACCTGGCGAGATACGCGGTGACTAGCGTACTAAGGTACTAAGGCTCTACCACACAACACCTGACGAGATACGCGGTGACTAGCGTACTAAGGCTCTAGCACAAAACACCTGACGAGATACGCGGTGACTAGCGTACTTAGGTACTAAGGCACTAGCACACAAAACCTGACAAGATATGCGGTGACTAGCGTACTAAGGTAATAAGGCTCTACCACACAAGACCTGACGAGATACGCGGTGACTAGCGTACTAAGGCTCTAGCACAAAACACCTGACGAGATACGCGGTGACTAGCGTACTTAGGTAGTAAGGCACTAGCACACAAAACCTGACAAGATACGCGGTGACTAGCGTACTAAGGTAATAAGGCTCTAGCAAACAAGACCTGGCGAGATAAGCGGTGACTAGCGTACTAAGGTACTAAGGCTCTAGCAAAAAACAATAACGAGATACGCGGTGACTAACGTACTAAGGCTCTAGCACAAAAGACCTGAAGAGATACGCGGTGACTAACGTACTAAGGTAGTAGCACACAAGACCTGACGAGATACGAGCTAAGTAACGTACTAAGGTACTAAGGCTCTAGCACACAAGACCTGACCAGATACGCGGTGACTAGCGTACTAAGGCTCTAGCACAAAAGACCTGACGAGATACGCGGTGACTAGCGTACTAAGGTACTAAGGTACTAAGGCCTGACGAGATACGCGGTGACTAGCGTAATAAGCCTCTAGCACAAAAGACCTGACGAGATACGCGGTGACTAGCGTACTAAGGCTCTAGCACAAACGACCTGACGAGATAAGCGGTGACTAGCGTACTAAGGCTCTAGCACAAAAGACCTGACGAGATACGCGGTGACTAGCGTACTAAGGCTCTAGCACAAAAGACCTGACGAGATATGCGGTGACTAGCGTACTAAGGCTCTAGCACACAAGACCTGAGGAGATACGCGGTGACTAACGTACTAAGGTGCTAAGGGTGTAGCACACAAGACCCGACGAGATACGCGGTGACTAGCGTACTAAGGCTCTAGCACAAAAGACCTGACAAGATACGCGGTGACTAGCGTACTAAGGTACTAAGGCTCTAGCGCACAAGACCTGACGAGATACGCGGTGACTAACGTACTAAGGTACTAAGGGTGTAGCACACAAGACCTGACGAGATAGGCGGTGACTAGCGTACTAAGGTACTAATGCTCTAGCACACAAGACCTGACGAGATAGGCGGTGACTAGCGTACTAAGGCTCTAGCACAAAAGACCTGACGAGATAAGCGGTGACTAGCGTAATAAGGCTCTAGCACACAAAACCTGACCAGATACGCGGTGACTAGCGTACTAAGGCTCTAGCACAAAAGACCTGAAGAGATACGCGGTGACTAGCGTACTAAGGTACTAAGGTACTAAGGCCTGAAGAGATACGCGGTGACTAGCGTACTAAGCCTCTAGCACAAAAGACCTGACGAGATACGCGGTGACTAGCGTACTAAGGCTCTAGCACAAACGACCTGACGAGATACGCGGTGACTAGCGTACTAAGGCTCTAGCACAAAAGACCTGATGAGATAAGCGGTGACTAGCGTACTAAGGCTCTAGCACAAAAGACCTGACGAGATACGCGGTGACTAGCGTACTAAGGCTCTAGCACACAAGACCTGACGAGATACGCGGTGACTAACGTACTAAGGTGCTAAGGGTGTAGCACACAAGACCCGAGGAGATAAGCGGTGACTAGCGTACTAAGGCTCTAGCACAAATGACCTGACAAGATACGCGGTGACTAGCGTACTAAGGCTCTAGCACAAAAGACCTGAAGAGATACGCGGTGACTAGCGTACTAAGGCTCTAGCACACAAGACCTGACGAGATAAGCGGTGACTAACGTACTAAGGTGCTAAGGGTGTAGCACACAAGACCCGACGAGATACGCGGTGACTAGCGTACTAAGGCTCTAGCACAAAAGACCTGACAAGATACGCGGTGACTAGCGTACTAAGGTACTAAGGCTCTAGCGCACAAGACCTGATGAGATACGCGGTGACTAACGTACTAAGGTACTAAGGGTGTAGCACACAAGACCTGACGAGATACGCGGTGACTAGCGTATTAAGGTACTAAGGCTCTAGTACAAAAGACCTGACGAGATAAGCGGTGACTAGCGTACTAAGGCTCTAGAACAAACGACCTGACGAGATACGCGGTGACTAGCGTACTAAGGTACTAAGGCTCTAGCACACAAGACCTGACGAGATACGCGGTGCCTAACGTCCTAAGGTACTAAGGCTCTACCACACAAGACCTGACGAGATACGCGGTGAGTAGCGTACTAAGGCTCTAGCACAAAAGACCTGATGAGATAAGCGGTGACTAGCGTACTAAGGTACTAAGGCTCTACCACACAAAACCTGACGAGATACGCGGTGACTATAGCGTACTAAGGCTCTAGCACAAAACACCTGACGAGATAGGCGGTGACTAGCGTACTTAGGTACTAAGGCACTAGCACACAAAACCTGACAAGATACGCGGTGACTAGCGTACTAAGGTACTAAGGCTCTAGCACACAAGACCTGGCGAGATACGCGGTGACTAGCGTACTAAGGTACTAAGGCTCTACCACACAACACCTGACGAGATAGGCGGTGACTAGCGTACTAAGGCTCTAGCACAAAACACCTGACGAGATACGCGGTGACTAGCGTACTTAGGTACTAAGGCACTAGCACACAAAACCTGACAAGATATGCGGTGACTAGCGTACTAAGGTACTAAGGCTCTACCACACAAGACCTGACGAGATACGCGGTGACTAGCGTACTAAGGCTCTAGCACAAAACACCTGACGAGATACGCGGTGACTAGCGTACTTAGGTAGTAAGGCACTAGCACACAAAACCTGACAAGATACGCGGTGACTAGCGTACTAAGGTAATAAGGCTCTAGCAAACAAGACCTGGCGAGATAAGCGGTGACTAGCGTACTAAGGTACTAAGGCTCTAGCAAAAAACAATAACGAGATACGCGGTGACTAACGTACTAAGGCTCTAGCACAAAAGACCTGAAGAGATACGCGGTGACTAAAGTACTAAGGTAGTAGCACACAAGACCTGACGAGATACGAGCTAAGTAACGTACTAAGGTACTAAGGCTCTAGCACACAAGACCTGACCAGATACGCGGTGACTAGCGTACTAAGGCTCTAGCACAAAAGACCTGACGAGATACGCGGTGACTAGCGTACTAAGGTACTAAGGTACTAAGGCCTGACGAGATACGCGGTGACTAGCGTAATAAGCCTCTAGCACAAAAGACCTGACGAGATACGCGGTGACTAGCGTACTAAGGCTCTAGCACAAACGACCTGACGAGATAAGCGGTGACTAGCGTACTAAGGCTCTAGCACAAAAGACCTGACGAGATACGCGGTGACTAGCGTACTAAGGCTCTAGCACAAAAGACCTGACGAGATATGCGGTGACTAGCGTACTAAGGCTCTAGCACACAAGACCTGAGGAGATACGCGGTGACTAACGTACTAAGGTGCTAAGGGTGTAGCACACAAGACCCGACGAGATACGCGGTGACTAGCGTACTAAGGCTCTAGCACAAAAGACCTGACAAGATACGCGGTGACTAGCGTACTAAGGTACTAAGGCTCTAGCGCACAAGACCTGACGAGATACGCGGTGACTAACGTACTAAGGTACTAAGGGTGTAGCACACAAGACCTGACGAGATAGGCGGTGACTAGCGTACTAAGGTACTAATGCTCTAGCACACAAGACCTGACGAGATAGGCGGTGACTAGCGTACTAAGGCTCTAGCACAAAAGACCTGACGAGATAAGCGGTGACTAGCGTAATAAGGCTCTAGCACACAAAACCTGACAAGATAAGCGGTGACTAGCGTACTAAGGTACTAAGGCTCTAGCACACAAGACCTGGCGAGATAGGCGGTGACTAGCGTACTAAGGTACTAAGGCTCTACCACACAAGACCTGACGAGATACGCGGTGACTAGCGTAGTAAGGCTCTAGCACAAAACACCTGACGAGATACGCGGTGACTAGCGTACTTAGGTAATAAGGCACTAGCACACAAAACCTGACAAGATACGCGGTGACTAGCGTACTAAGGTACTAAGGCTCTACCACACAAGAACTGATGAGATACGCGGTGACTAGCGTACTAAGGCTCTAGCACAAAACACCTGACGAGATACGCGGTGACTAGCGTAGTTAGGTACTAAGGCACTAGCACACAAAACCTGACAAGATACGCGGTGACTAGCGTACTAAGGTACTAAGGCTCTAGCACACAAGACCTGGCGAGATACGCGGTGACTAGCGTACTAAGGTACTAAGGCTCTAGCAAAAAACAATAACGAGATAGGCGGTGACTAACGTACTAAGGCTCTAGCACAAAAGACCTGAAGAGATACGCGGTGACTAACGTACTAAGGTAGTAGCACACAAGACCTGACGAGATACGAGCTAAGTAACGTACTAAGGTACTAAGGCTCTAGCACACAAGACCTGACCAGATAGGCGGTGACTAGCGTACTAAGGCTCTAGCACAAAAGACCTGAAGAGATACGCGGTGACTAGCGTACTAAGGTACTAAGGTACTAAGGCCTGAAGAGATACGCGGTGACTAGCGTACTAAGCCTCTAGCACAAAAGACCTGACGAGATACGCGGTGACTAGCGTACTAAGGCTCTAGCACAAACGACCTGACGAGATACGCGGTGACTAGCGTACTAAGGCTCTAGCACAAAAGACCTGATGAGATAAGCGGTGACTAGCGTACTAAGGCTCTAGCACAAAAGACCTGACGAGATACGCGGTGACTAGCGTACTAAGGCTCTAGCACACAAGACCTGACGAGATACGCGGTGACTAACGTACTAAGGTGCTAAGGGTGTAGCACACAAGACCCGAGGAGATAAGCGGTGACTAGCGTACTAAGGCTCTAGCACAAAAGACCTGACAAGATACGCGGTGACTAGCGTACTAAGGCTCTAGCACAAAAGACCTGAAGAGATACGCGGTGACTAGCGTACTAAGGCTCTAGCACACAAGACCTGACGAGATAAGCGGTGACTAACGTACTAAGGTGCTAAGGGTGTAGCACACAAGACCCGACGAGATACGCGGTGACTAGCGTACTAAGGCTCTAGCACAAAAGACCTGACAAGATACGCGGTGACTAGCGTACTAAGGTACTAAGGCTCTAGCGCACAAGACCTGATGAGATACGCGGTGACTAACGTACTAAGGTACTAAGGGTGTAGCACACAAGACCTGACGAGATACGCGGTGACTAGCGTATTAAGGTACTAAGGCTCTAGCACACAAGACCTGACGAGATACGCGGTGACTAGCGAACTAAGGCTCTAGTAAAAAAGACCTGACGAGATATGCGGTGACTAGCGTACTAAGGCTCTAGCACAAACGACCTGACTAGATAAGCGGTGACTAGCGTACTAAGGTACTAAGGCTCTAGCACACAAAACCTGACGAGATACGCGGTGACTAGCGTACTAGCGTACTAAGGTAATAAGGCTCTAGCACAAAAGACCTGACGAGATACGCGGTGACTAGCGTACTAAGGCTGTAGCACAAAAGACCTGACAAGATACGCGGTGACTAGCGTACTAAGGTACTAAGGCTCTAGCACACAAGACCTGACGAGATACGCGGTGACTAACGTACTAAGGTACTAAAGGTGTAGCACACAAGACCTGACGAGATACGCGGTGACTAGCGTACTAAGGCTCTAGTACAAAAGACCTGACGAGATAAGCGGTGACTAGCGTACTAAGGCTCTAGAACAAACGACCTGACGAGATACGCGGTGACTAGCGTACTAAGGTACTAAGGCTCTAGCACACAAGACCTGACGAGATACGCGGTGCCTAACGTCCTAAGGTACTAAGGCTCTACCACACAAGACCTGACGAGATACGCGGTGAGTAGCGTACTAAGGCTCTAGCACAAAAGAACTGATGAGATAAGCGGTGACTAGCGTACTAAGGTACTAAGGCTCTACCACACAAAACCTGACGAGATACGCGGTGACTATAGCGTACTAAGGCTCTAGCACAAAACACCTGACGAGATAGGCGGTGACTAGCGTACTTAGGTACTAAGGCACTAGCACACAAAACCTGACAAGATACGCGGTGACTAGCGTACTAAGGTACTAAGGCTCTAGCACACAAGAACTGGCGAGATACGCGGTGACTAGCGTACTAAGGTACTAAGGCTCTACCACACAACACCTGACGAGATATGCGGTGACTAGCGTACTAAGGCTCTAGCACAAAACACCTGACGAGATACGCGGTGACTAGCGTACTTAGGTACTAAGGCACTAGCACACAAAACCTGACAAGATATGCGGTGACTAGCGTACTAAGGTACTAAGGCTCTACCACACAAGACCTGACGAGATACGCGGTGACTAGCGTACTAAGGCTCTAGCACAAAACACCTGACGAGATACGCGGTGACTAGCGTACTTAGGTACTAAGGCACTAGCACACAAAACCTGACAAGATACGCGGTGACTAGCGTACTAAGGTAATAAGGCTCTAGCAAACAAGACCTGGCGAGATAAGCGGTGACTAGCGTACTAAGGTACTAAGGCTCTAGCAAAAAACAATAACGAGATACGCGGTGACTAACGTACTAAGGCTCTAGCACAAAAGACCTGAAGAGATAGGCGGTGACTAACGTACTAAGGTAGTAGCACACAAGACCTGACGAGATACGAGCTAAGTAACGTACTAAGGTACTAAGGCTCTAGCACACAAGACCTGACCAGATACGCGGTGACTAGCGTACTAAGGCTCTAGCACAAAAGACCTGACGAGATACGCGGTGACTAGCGTACTAAGGTACTAAGGTACTAAGGCCTGACGAGATACGCGGTGACTAGCGTACTAAGCCTCTAGCACAAAAGACCTGACGAGATACGCGGTGACTAGCGTACTAAGGCTCTAGCACAAACGACCTGACGAGATAAGCGGTGACTAGCGTACTAAGGCTCTAGCACAAAAGACCTGAGGAGATACGCGGTGACTAGCGTACTAAGGCTCTAGCACAAAAGACCTGAAGAGATATGCGGTGACTAGCGTACTAAGGCTCTAGCACACAAGACCTGAGGAGATACGCGGTGACTAACGTACTAAGGTGCTAAGGGTGTAGCACACAAGACCCGACGAGATACGCGGTGACTAGCGTACTAAGGCTCTAGCACAAAAGACCTGACAAGATACGCGGTGACTAGCGTACTAAGGTACTAAGGCTCTAGCGCACAAGACCTGACGAGATACGCGGTGACTAACGTACTAAGGTACTAAGGGTGTAGCACACAAGACCTGACGAGATAGGCGGTGACTAGCGTACTAAGGTACTAATGCTCTAGCACACAAGACCTGACGAGATAGGCGGTGACTAGCGTATTAAGGCTCTAGCACAAAAGACCTGACGAGATACGCGGTGACTAGCGTACTAAGGCTCTAGCACAAAAGACCTGACGAGATAGGCGGTGACTAGCGTACTAAGGCTCTAGCACAAACGACCTGACGAGATACGCGGTGACTAGCGTACTAAGGCTCTAGCACAAAAGACCTGACGAGATACGCGATGACTAGCGTACTAAGGCTCTAGCACAAAACACCTGACGAGATAAGCGGTGACTAGCGTACTAAGGCTCTAGCACAAAAGACCTGACGAGATACGCGGTGACTAACGTACTAAGGTGCTAAGGGTGTAGCACACAAGACCCGACGAGATACGCGGTGACTAGCGTACTAAGGCTCTAGCACAAAAGACCTGACAAGATACGCGGTGACTAGCGTACTAAGGTACTAAGGCTCTAGCGCACAAGACCTGACGAGATACGCGGTGACTAACGTACTAAGGTACTAAGGGTGTAGCACACAAGACCTGAAGAGATATGCGGTGACTAGCGTACTAAGGTACTAATGCTCTAGCACACAAGACCTGACGAGATACGCGGTGACTAGCGTACTAAGGCTCTAGCACAAAAGACCTGACGAGATAGGCGGTGACTAGCGTACTAAGGCTCTAGCACAAAAGACCTGACGAGATAAGCGGTGAATAGCGTAATAAGGCTCTGGCAAAAAAGACCTGAGGAGATAAGCGGTGACTAGCGTATTAAGGTACTAAGGCTCTAGCACACAAGACCTGACGAGATACGCGGTGACTAGCGTACTAAGGCTCTAGTACAAAAGACCTGACGACATACGCGGTGACTAGCGTACTAAGGCTCTAGCACAAACGACCTGACTAGATAGGCGGTGACTAGCGTACTAAGGTACTAAGGCTCTAGCACACAAAACCTGACGAGATAAGCGGTGACTAGCGTACTAAGGTACTAAGGCTCTAGCACAAAAGACCTGACGAGATAAGCGGTGACTAGCGTACTAAGGCTGTAGCACAAAAGACCTGACAAGATATGCGGTGACTAGCGTACTAAGGTACTAAGGCTCTAGCACACAAGACCTGACGAGATACGCGGTGACTAACGTACTAAGGTACTAAAGGTGTAGCACACAAGACCTGACGAGATACGCGGTGACTAGCGTACTAAGGCTCTAGTACAAAAGACCTGAAGAGATAAGCGGTGACTAGCGTACTAAGGCTCTAGAACAAACGACCTGACGAGATACGCGGTGACTAGCGTACTAAGGTAATAAGGCTCTAGCACACAAGACCTGACGAGATACGCGGTGCCTAACGTCCTAAGGTACTAAGGCTCTACCACACAAGACCTGACGAGATACGCGGTGAGTAGCGTACTAAGGCTCTAGCACAAAAGACCTGACGAGATACGCGGTGACTAGCGTACTAAGGTACTAAGGCTCTACCACACAAAACCTGACGAGATATGCGGTGACTATAGCGTACTAAGGCTCTAGCACAAAACACCTGACGAGATACGCGGTGACTAGCGTACTTAGGTACTAAGGCACTAGCACACAAAACCTGACAAGATACGCGGTGACTAGCGTACTAAGGTACTAAGGCTCTAGCACACAAGACCTGGCGAGATACGCGGTGACTAGCGTACTAAGGTACTAAGGCTCTACCACACAAGACCTGAAGAGATACGCGGTGACTAACGTACTAAGGTACTAAGGGTGTAGCACACAAGACCTGACGAGATACGCGGTGACTAGCGTACTAAGGCTCTAGCACAAAAGACCTGACGAGATACGCGGTGACTAGCGTACTAAGGTACTAATGCTCTAGCACACAAGACCTGACGAGATACGCGGTGACTAGCGTACTAAGGCTCTAGCACAAAAGACCTGACGAGATACGCGGTGACTGGCGTACTAAGGCTCTAGCACAAAAGACCTGACGAGATACGCGGTGACTAGCGTACTAAGGCTCTGGCACAAAAGACCTGACGAGATACGCGGTGACTAGCGTATTAAGGTACTAAGGCTCTAGCACACAAGACCTGACGAGATACGCGGTGACTAGCGTACTAAGGCTCTAGTACAAAAGACCTGACGACATACGCGGTGACTAGCGTACTAAGGCTCTAGCACAAACGACCTGACTAGATACGCGGTGACTAGCGTACTAAGGTACTAAGGCTCTAGCACACAAAACCTGACGAGATACGCGGTGACTAGCGTACTAAGGTACTAAGGCTCTAGCACAAAAGACCTGACGAGATAAGCGGTGACTAGCGTACTAAGGCTGTAGCACAAAAGACCTGACAAGATATGCGGTGACTAGCGTACTAAGGTACTAAGGCTCTAGCACACAAGACCTGACGAGATACGCGGTGACTAACGTACTAAGGTACTAAAGGTGTAGCACACAAGACCTGACGAGATACGCGGTGACTAGCGTACTAAGGCTCTAGTACAAAAGACCTGAAGAGATAAGCGGTGACTAGCGTACTAAGGCTCTAGAACAAACGACCTGACGAGATACGCGGTGACTAGCGTACTAAGGTAATAAGGCTCTAGCACACAAGACCTGAAGAGATACGCGGTGCCTAACGTCCTAAGGTATTAAGGCTCTACCACACAAGACCTGACGAGATACGCGGTAAGTAGCGTACTAAGGGTCTAGCACAAAAGACCTGACGAGATACGCGGTGACTAGCGTACTAAGGTATTAAGGCTCTACCACACAAAACCTGACGAGATACGCGGTGACTATAGCGTACTAAGGCTCTAGCACAAAACACCTGACGAGATACGCGGTGACTAGCGTACTTAGGTACTAAGGCACTAGCACACAAGACCTGATGAGATACGCGGTGACTAGCGTACTAAGGTACTAAGGCTCTAGCACACAAGACCTGGCGAGATACGCGGTGACTAGCGTACTTAGGTACTAAGGCTCTACCACACAAGACCTGACGAGATACGCGGTGACTAGCGTACTAAGGCTCTAGCACAAAACACCTGACGAGATACGCGGTGAATAGCGTACTTAGGTACTAAGGCACTAGCACACAAAACCTGACAAGATACGCGGTGACTAGCGTACTAAGGTACTAAGGCTCTAGCACACAAGACCTGGCGAGATACGCGGTGACTAGCGTACTAAGGTACTAAGGCTCTAGCAAAAAACAATAACGAGATACGCGGTGACTAACGTACTAAGGCTCTAGCACAAAAGACCTGAAGAGATACGCGGTGACTAACGTACTAAGGTAGTAGCACACAAGACCTGACGAGATACGAGCTAAGTAACGTACTAAGGTACTAAGGCTCTAGCACACAAGACCTGACGAGATACGCGGTGACTAGTGTACTTAGGTACTAAGGCACTAGCACACAAAACCTGACAAGATACGCGGTGACTAGCGTACTAAGGTACTAAGGCTCTAGCACACAAGACCTGGCGAGATACGCGGTGACTAGCGTACTAAGGTACTAAGGCTCTAGCAAAAAACAATAACGAGATAGGCGGTGACTAACGTACTAAGGCTCTAGCACAAAAGACCTGAAGAGATACGCGGTGACTAACGTACTAAGGTAGTAGCACACAAGACCTGACGAGATACGAGCTAAGTAACGTACTAAGGTACTAAGGCTCTAGCACACAAGACCTGAACAGATACGCGGTGACTAGCGTACTAAGGCTCTAGCACAAAAGACCTGAAGAGATACGCGGTGACTAGCGTACTAAGGTACTAAGGCCTGAAGAGATACGCGGTGACTAGCGTACTAAGCCTCTAGCACAAAAGACCTGACGAGATACGCGGTGACTAGCGTACTAAGGCTCTAGCACAAACGACCTGACGAGATACGCGGTGACTAGCGTACTAAGGCTCTAGCACAAAAGACCTGATGAGATAAGCGGTGACTAGCGTACTAAGGCTCTAGCACAAAAGACCTGACGAGATACGCGGTGACTAGCGTACTAAGGTACTAAGGCTCTAGCGCACAAGACCTGATGAGATAGGCGGTGACTAACGTACTAAGGTGCTAAGGGTGTAGCACACAAGACCCGAGGAGATAAGCGGTGACTAGCGTACTAAGGCTCTAGCACAAATGACCTGACAAGATACGCGGTGACTAGCGTACTAAGGCTCTAGCACAAAAGACCTGAAGAGATACGCGGTGACTAGCGTACTAAGGCTCTAGCACACAAGACCTGACGAGATAAGCGGTGACTAACGTACTAAGGTGCTAAGGGTGTAGCACACAAGACCCGACGAGATACGCGGTGACTAGCGTACTAAGGCTCTAGCACAAAAGACCTGACAAGATACGCGGTGACTAGCGTACTAAGGTACTAAGGCTCTAGGCGCACAAGACCTGATGAGATACGCGGTGACTAACGTACTAAGGTACTAAGGGTGTAGCACACAAGACCTGACGAGATACGCGGTGACTAGCGTATTAAGGTACTAAGGCTCTAGCACACAAGACCTGACGAGATACGCGGTGACTAGCGAACTAAGGCTCTAGTAAAAAAGACCTGACGAGATATGCGGTGACTAGCGTACTAAGGCTCTAGCACAAACGACCTGACTAGATAAGCGGTGACTAGCGTACTAAGGTACTAAGGCTCTAGCACACAAAACCTGACGAGATACGCGGTGACTAGCGTACTAAGGTAATAAGGCTCTAGCACAAAAGACCTGACGAGATACGCGGTGACTAGCGTACTAAGGCTGTAGCACAAAAGACCTGAACAAGATACGCGGTGACTAGCGTACTAAGGTACTAAGGCTCTAGCACACAAGACCTGACGAGATACGCGGTGACTAACGTACTAAGGTACTAAAGGTGTAGCACACAAGACCTGACGAGATACGCGGTGACTAGCGTACTAAGGCTCTAGTACAAAAGACCTGACGAGATAAGCGGTGACTAGCGTACTAAGGCTCTAGAACAAACGACCTGACGAGATACGCGGTGACTAGCGTACTAAGGTACTAAGGCTCTAGCACACAAGACCTGACGAGATACGCGGTGCCTAACGTCCTAAGGTACTAAGGCTCTACCACACAAGACCTGACGAGATACGCGGTGAGTAGCGTACTAAGGCTCTAGCACAAAAGACCTGATGAGATAAGCGGTGACTAGCGTATTAAGGTACTAAGGCTCTACCACACAAAACCTGACGAGATACGCGGTGACTATAGCGTACTAAGGCTCTAGCACAAAACACCTGACGAGATAGGCGGTGACTAGCGTACTTAGGTACTAAGGCACTAGCACACAAAGCCTGAAAAGATACGCGGTGACTAGCGTACTAAGGTACTAAGGCTCTAGCACACAAGACCTGGCGAGATACGCGGTGACTAGCGTACTAAGGTACTAAGGCTCTACCACACAACACCTGACGAGATACGCGGTGACTAGCGTACTAAGGCTCTAGCACAAAACACCTGACGAGATACGCGGTGACTAGCGTACTTAGGTACTAAGGCACTAGCACACAAAACCTGACAAGATATGCGGTGACTAGCGTACTAAGGTACTAAGGCTCTACCACACAAGACCTGACGAGATACGCGGTGACTAGCGTACTAAGGCTCTAGCACAAAACACCTGACGAGATACGCGGTGACTAGCGTACTTAGGTAGTAAGGCACTAGCACACAAAACCTGACAAGATACGCGGTGACTAGCGTACTAAGGTAATAAGGCTCTAGCAAACAAGACCTGGCGAGATAAGCGGTGACTAGCGTACTAAGGTACTAAGGCTCTAGCAAAAAACAATAACGAGATACGCGGTGACTAACGTACTAAGGCTCTAGCACAAAAGACCTGACGAGATACGCGGTGACTAACGTACTAAGGTGCTAAGGGTGTAGCACACAAGACCCGACGAGATACGCGGTGACTAGCGTACTAAGGCTCTAGCACAAAAGACCTGAAAAGATAGGCGGTGACTAGCGTACTAAGGTACTAAGGCTCTAGCGCACAAGACCTGACGAGATACGCGGTGACTAACGTACTAAGGTACTAAGGGTGTAGCACACAAGACCTGAAGAGATATGCGGTGACTAGCGTACTAAGGTACTAATGCTCTAGCACACAAGACCTGACGAGATACGCGGTGACTAGCGTACTAAGGCTCTAGGCACAAAAGACCTGACGAGATAGGCGGTGACTAGCGTACTAAGGCTCTAGCACAAAAGACCTGACGAGATAAGCGGTGAATAGCGTAATAAGGCTCTGGCAAAAAAGACCTGAGGAGATAAGCGGTGACTAGCGTATTAAGGTACTAAGGCTCTAGCACACAAGACCTGACGAGATACGCGGTGACTAGCGTACTAAGGCTCTAGTACAAAAGACCTGACGACATAAGCGGTGACTAGCGTACTAAGGCTCTAGCACAAACGACCTGACTAGATAGGCGGTGACTAGCGTACTAAGGTACTAAGGCTCTAGCACACAAAACCTGACGAGATAAGCGGTGACTAGCGTACTAGGTACTAAGGCTCTAGCACAAAAGACCTGACGAGATAAGCGGTGACTAGCGTACTAAGGCTGTAGCACAAAAGACCTGACAAGATATGCGGTGACTAGCGTACTAAGGTACTAAGGCTCTAGCACACAAGACCTGACGAGATACGCGGTGACTAACGTACTAAGGTACTAAAGGTGTAGCACACAAGACCTGACGAGATACGCGGTGACTAGCGTACTAAGGCTCTAGTACAAAAGACCTGAAGAGATAAGCGGTGACTAGCGTACTAAGGCTCTAGAACAAACGACCTGACGAGATAAGCGGTGACTAGCGTACTAAGGTAATAAGGCTCTAGCACACAAGACCTGACGAGATACGCGGTGCCTAACGTCCTAAGGTACTAAGGCTCTACCACACAAGACCTGACGAGATACGCGGTGAGTAGCGTACTAAGGCTCTAGCACAAAAGACCTGACGAGATACGCGGTGACTAGCGTACTAAGGTACTAAGGCTCTACCACACAAAACCTGACGAGATATGCGGTGACTATAGCGTACTAAGGCTCTAGCACAAAACACCTGACGAGATACGCGGTGACTAGCGTACTTAGGTACTAAGGCACTAGCACACAAAACCTGACAAGATACGCGGTGACTAGCGTACTAAGGTACTAAGGCTCTAGCACACAAGACCTGGCGAGATACGCGGTGACTAGCGTACTAAGGTACTAAGGCTCTACCACACAAGACCTGAAGAGATACGCGGTGACTAACGTACTAAGGTACTAAGGGTGTAGCACACAAGACCTGACGAGATACGCGGTGACTAGCGTACTAAGGCTCTAGCACAAAAGACCTGACGAGATACGCGGTGACTAGCGTACTAAGGTACTAATGCTCTAGCACACAAGACCTGACGAGATACGCGGTGACTAGCGTACTAAGGCTCTAGCACAAAAGACCTGACGAGATACCGCGGTGACTAGCGTACTAAGGCTCTAGCACAAAAGACCTGACGAGATACGCGGTGACTAGCGTACTAAGGCTCTGGCACAAAAGACCTGACGAGATACGCGGTGACTAGCGTACTAAGGTACTAATGCTCTAGCACACAAGACCTGACGAGATACGCGGTGACTAGCGTACTAAGGCTCTAGCACAAAAGGACCTGACGAGATACGCGGTGACTAGCGTACTAAGGCTCTAGCACACAAAACCTGACAAGATAAGCGGTGACTAGCGTACTAAGGTACTAAGGCTCTAGCACACAAGACCTGGCGAGATAGGCGGTGACTAGCGTACTAAGGTACTAAGGCTCTACCACACAAGACCTGACGAGATACGCGGTGACTAGCGTACTAAGGCTTTAGCACAAAACACCTGACGAGATACGCGGTGACTAGCGTACTTAGGTAATAAGGCACTAGCACACAAAACCTGACAAGATACGCGGTGACTAGCGTACTAAGGTACTAAGGCTCTACCACACAAGAACTGATGAGATACGCGGTGAGTAGCGTACTTAGGTACTAAGGCACTAGCACACAAAGCCTGACAAGATACGCGGTGACTAGCGTACTAAGGTACTAAGGCTCTAGCACACAAGACCTGGCGAGATACGCGGTGACTAGCGTACTAAGGTACTAAGGCTCTACCACACAACACCTGACGAGATACGCGGTGACTAGCGTACTAAGGCTCTAGCACAAAAACACCTGACGAGATACGCGGTGACTAGCGTACTTAGGTACTAAGGCACTAGCACACAAAAACCTGACAAGATATGCGGTGACTAGCGTACTAAGGTACTAAGGCTCTACCACACAAGACCTGACGAGATACGCGGTGACTAGCGTACTAAGGCTCTAGCACAAAACACCTGACGAGATACGCGGTGACTAGCGTACTTAGGTAGTAAGGCACTAGCACACAAAACCTGACAAGATACGCGGTGACTAGCGTACTAAGGTAATAAGGCTCTAGCAAACAAGACCTGGCGAGATAAGCGGTGACTAGCGTACTAAGGTACTAAGGCTCTAGCAAAAAACAATAACGAGATACGCGGTGACTAACGTACTAAGGCTCTAGCACAAAAGACCTGACGAGATACGCGGTGACTAACGTACTAAGGTGCTAAGGGTGTAGCACACAAGACCCCGACGAGATACGCGGTGACCTAGCGTACTAAGGCTCTAGCACAAAAGACCTGAAAAGATAGGCGGTGACTAGCGTACTAAGGTACTAAGGCTCTAGCGCACAAGACCTGACGAGATACGCGGTGACTAACGTACTAAGGTACTAAGGGTGTAGCACACAAGACCTGAAGAGATATGCGGTGACTAGCGTACTAAGGTACTAATGCTCTAGCACACAAGACCTGACGAGATACGCGGTGACTAGCGTACTAAGGCTCTAGCAGAAAAGACCTGACGAGATAGGCGGTGACTAGCGTACTAAGGCTCTAGCACAAAAGACCTGACGAGATAAGCGGTGAATAGCGTAATAAGGCTCTGGCAAAAAAGACCTGAGGAGATAAGCGGTGACTAGCGTATTAAGGTACTAAGGCTCTAGCACACAAGACCTGACGAGATACGCGGTGACTAGCGTACTAAGGCTCTAGTACAAAAGACCTGACGACATAAGCGGTGACTAGCGTACTAAGGCTCTAGCACAAACGACCTGACTAGATAGGCGGTGACTAGCGTACTAAGGTACTAAGGCTCTAGCACACAAAACCTGACGAGATAAGCGGTGACTAGCGTACTAAGGTACTAAGGCTCTAGCACAAAAGACCTGACGAGATAAGCGGTGACTAGCGTACTAAGGCTGTAGCACAAAAGACCTGACAAGATATGCGGTGACTAGCGTACTAAGGTACTAAGGCTCTAGCACACAAGACCTGACGAGATACGCGGTGACTAACGTACTAAGGTACTAAAGGTGTAGCACACAAGACCTGACGAGATACGCGGTGACTAGCGTACTAAGGCTCTAGTACAAAGACCTGAAGAGATAAGCGGTGACTAGCGTACTAAGGCTCTAGAACAAACGACCTGACGAGATAAGCGGTGACTAGCGTACTAAGGTAATAAGGCTCTAGCACACAAGACCTGACGAGATACGCGGTGCCTAACGTCCTAAGGTACTAAGGCTCTACCACACAAGACCTGACGAGATACGCGGTGAGTAGCGTACTAAGGCTCTAGCACAAAAGACCTGACGAGATACGCGGTGACTAGCGTACTAAGGTACTAAGGCTCTACCACACAAAACCTGACGAGATATGCGGTGACTATAGCGTACTAAGGCTCTAGCACAAAACACCTGACGAGATACGCGGTGACTAGCGTACTTAGGTACTAAGGCACTAGCACACAAAACCTGACAAGATACGCGGTGACTAGCGTACTAAGGTACTAAGGCTCTAGCACACAAGACCTGGCGAGATACGCGGTGACTAGCGTACTAAGGTACTAAGGCTCTACCACACAAGACCTGAAGAGATACGCGGTGACTAACGTACTAAGGTACTAAGGGTGTAGCACACAAGACCTGACGAGATACGCGGTGACTAGCGTACTAAGGCTCTTAGCACAAAAGACCTGACGAGATACGCGGTGACTAGCGTACTAAGGTACTAATGCTCTAGCACACAAGACCTGACGAGATACGCGGTGACTAGCGTACTAAGGCTCTAGCACAAAAGACCTGACGAGATACGCGGTGACTAGCGTACTAAGGCTCTAGCACAAAAGACCTGACGAGATACGCGGTGACTAGCGTACTAAGACTCTGGCACAAAAGACCTGACGAGATACGCGGTGACTAGCGTACTAAGGTACTAATGCTCTAGCACACAAGACCTGACGAGATACGCGGTGACTAGCGTACTAAGGCTCTAGCACAAAAGACCTGACGAGATACGCGGTGACTAGCGTACTAAGGCTCTAGCACACAAAACCTGACAAGATAAGCGGTGACTAGCGTACTAAGGTACTAAGGCTCTAGCACACAAGACCTGGCGAGATAGGCGGTGACTAGCGTACTAAGGTACTAAGGCTCTACCACACAAGACCTGACGAGATACGCGGTGACTAGCGTACTAAGGCTTTAGCACAAAACACCTGACGAGATACGCGGTGACTAGCGTACTTAGGTAATAAGGCACTAGCACACAAAACCTGACAAGATACGCGGTGACTAGCGTACTAAGGTACTAAGGCTCTACCACACAAGAACTGATGAGATACGCGGTGACTAGCGTACTAAGGCTCTAGCACAAAACACCTGACGAGATACGCGGTGACTAGCGTACTTAGGTACTAAGGCACTAGCACACAAAACCTGACAAGATACGCGGTGACTAGCGTACTAAGGTACTAAGGCTCTAGCACACAAGACCTGGCGAGATACGCGGTGACTAGCGTACTAAGGTACTAAGGCTCTAGCAAAAAACAATAACGAGATAGGCGGTGACTAACGTACTAAGGCTCTAGCACAAAAGACCTGAAGAGATACGCGGTGACTAACGTACTAAGGTAGTAGCACACAAGACCTGACGAGATACGAGCTAAGTAACGTACTAAGGTACTAAGGCTCTAGCACACAAGACCTGACCAGATACGCGGTGACTAGCGTACTAAGGCTCTAGCACAAAAGACCTGAAGAGATACGCGGTGACTAGCGTACTAAGGTACTAAGGTACTAAGGCCTGAAGAGATACGCGGTGACTAGCGTACTAAGCCTCTAGCACAAAAGACCTGACGAGATACGCGGTGACTAGCGTACTAAGGCTCTAGCACAAACGACCTGACGAGATACGCGGTGACTAGCGTACTAAGGCTCTAGCACAAAAGACCTGATGAGATAAGCGGTGACTAGCGTACTAAGGCTCTAGCACAAAAGACCTGACGAGATACGCGGTGACTAGCGTACTAAGGCTCTAGCACACAAGACCTGACGAGATACGCGGTGACTAACGTACTAAGGTGCTAAGGGTGTAGCACACAAGACCCGAGGAGATAAGCGGTGACTAGCGTACTAAGGCTCTAGCACAAATGACCTGACAAGATAAGCGGTGACTAGCGTACTAAGGCTCTAGCACAAAAGACCTGAAGAGATACGCGGTGACTAGCGTACTAAGGCTCTAGCACACAAGACCTGACGAGATAAGCGGTGACTAACGTACTAAGGTGCTAAGGGTGTAGCACACAAGACCCGACGAGATACGCGGTGACTAGCGTACTAAGGCTCTAGCACAAAAGACCTGACAAGATACGCGGTGACTAGCGTACTAAGGTACTAAGGCTCTAGCGCACAAGACCTGATGAGATACGCGGTGACTAACGTACTAAGGTACTAAGGGTGTAGCACACAAGACCTGAGGAGATAGGCGGTGACTAGCGTATTAAGGTACTAAGGCTCTAGCACACAAGACCTGACGAGATACGCGGTGACTAGCGAACTAAGGCTCTAGTAAAAAAGACCTGACGAGATATGCGGTGACTAGCGTACTAAGGCTCTAGCACAAACGACCTGACTAGATAAGCGGTGACTAGCGTACTAAGGTACTAAGGCTCTAGCACACAAAACCTGACGAGATACGCGGTGACTAGCGTACTAAGGTAATAAGGCTCTAGCACAAAAGACCTGACGAGATACGCGGTGACTAGCGTACTAAGGCTGTAGCACAAAAGACCTGACAAGATACGCGGTGACTAGCGTACTAAGGTACTAAGGCTCTAGCACACAAGACCTGACGAGATACGCGGTGACTAACGTACTAAGGTACTAAAGGTGTAGCACACAAGACCTGACGAGATACGCGGTGACTAGCGTACTAAGGCTCTAGTACAAAAGACCTGACGAGATAAGCGGTGACTAGCGTACTAAGGCTCTAGAACAAACGACCTGACGAGATACGCGGTGACTAGCGTACTAAGGTACTAAGGCTCTAGCACACAAGACCTGACGAGATACGCGGTGCCTAACGTCCTAAGGTACTAAGGCTCTACCACACAAGACCTGACGAGATACGCGGTGAGTAGCGTACTAAGGCTCTAGCACAAAAGACCTGATGAGATAAGCGGTGACTAGCGTACTAAGGTACTAAGGCTCTACCACACAAAACCTGACGAGATACGCGGTGACTATAGCGTACTAAGGCTCTAGCACAAAACACCTGACGAGATAGGCGGTGACTAGCGTACTTAGGTACTAAGGCACTAGCACACAAAACCTGACAAGATACGCGGTGACTAGCGTACTAAGGTACTAAGGCTCTAGCACACAAGACCTGGCGAGATACGCGGTGACTAGCGTACTAAGGTACTAAGGCTCTACCACACAACACCTGACGAGATACGCGGTGACTAGCGTACTAAGGCTCTAGCACAAAACACCTGACGAGATACGCGGTGACTAGCGTACTTAGGTACTAAGGCACTAGCACACAAAACCTGACAAGATATGCGGTGACTAGCGTACTAAGGTACTAAGGCTCTACCACACAAGACCTGACGAGATACGCGGTGACTAGCGTACTAAGGCTCTAGCACAAAACACCTGACGAGATACGCGGTGACTAGCGTACTTAGGTAGTAAGGCACTAGCACACAAAACCTGACAAGATACGCGGTGACTAGCGTACTAAGGTAATAAGGCTCTAGCAAACAAGACCTGGCGAGATAAGCGGTGACTAGCGTACTAAGGTACTAAGGCTCTAGCAAAAAACAATAACGAGATACGCGGTGACTAACGTACTAAGGCTCTAGCACAAAAGACCTGAAGAGATAAGCGGTGACTAACGTACTAAGGTAGTAGCACACAAGACCTGACGAGATACGAGCTAAGTAACGTACTAAGGTACTAAGGCTCTAGCACACAAGACCTGACCAGATATGCGGTGACTAGCGTACTAAGGCTCTAGCACAAAAGACCTGACGAGATACGCGGTGACTAGCGTACTAAGGTACTAAGGTACTAAGGCCTGACGAGATACGCGGTGACTAGCGTAATAAGCCTCTAGCACAAAAGACCTGACGAGATACGCGGTGACTAGCGTACTAAGGCTCTAGCACAAACGACCTGACGAGATAAGCGGTGACTAGCGTACTAAGGCTCTAGCACAAAAGACCTGACGAGATACGCGGTGACTAGCGTACTAAGGCTCTAGCACAAAAGACCTGACGAGATATGCGGTGACTAGCGTACTAAGGCTCTAGCACACAAGACCTGAGGAGATACGCGGTGACTAACGTACTAAGGTGCTAAGGGTGTAGCACACAAGACCCGACGAGATACGCGGTGACTAGCGTACTAAGGCTCTAGCACAAAAGACCTGACAAGATACGCGGTGACTAGCGTACTAAGGTACTAAGGCTCTAGCGCACAAGACCTGACGAGATACGCGGTGACTAACGTACTAAGGTACTAAGGGTGTAGCACACAAGACCTGACGAGATAGGCGGTGACTAGCGTACTAAGGTACTAATGCTCTAGCACACAAGACCTGACGAGATAGGCGGTGACTAGCGTACTAAGGCTCTAGCACAAAAGACCTGACGAGATAAGCGGTGACTAGCGTACTAAGGCTCTAGCACACAAAACCTGACAAGATAAGCGGTGACTAGCGTACTAAGGTACTAAGGCTCTAGCACACAAGACCTGGCGAGATAGGCGGTGACTAGCGTACTAAGGTACTAAGGCTCTACCACACAAGACCTGACGAGATACGCGGTGACTAGCGTACTAAGGCTCTAGCACAAAACACCTGACGAGATACGCGGTGACTAGCGTACTTAGGTAATAAGGCACTAGCACACAAAACCTGACAAGATACGCGGTGACTAGCGTACTAAGGTACTAAGGCTCTACCACACAAGAACTGATGAGATACGCGGTGACTAGCGTACTAAGGCTCTAGCACAAAACACCTGACGAGATACGCGGTGACTAGCGTAGTTAGGTACTAAGGCACTAGCACACAAAACCTGACAAGATACGCGGTGACTAGCGTACTAAGGTACTAAGGCTCTAGCACACAAGACCTGGCGAGATACGCGGTGACTAGCGTACTAAGGTACTAAGGCTCTAGCAAAAAACAATAACGAGATAGGCGGTGACTAACGTACTAAGGCTCTAGCACAAAAGACCTGAAGAGATACGCGGTGACTAACGTACTAAGGTAGTAGCACACAAGACCTGACGAGATACGAGCTAAGTAACGTACTAAGGTACTAAGGCTCTAGCACACAAGACCTGACCAGATAGGCGGTGACTAGCGTACTAAGGCTCTAGCACAAAAGACCTGAAGAGATACGCGGTGACTAGCGTACTAAGGTACTAAGGTACTAAGGCCTGAAGAGATACGCGGTGACTAGCGTACTAAGCCTCTAGCACAAAAGACCTGACGAGATACGCGGTGACTAGCGTACTAAGGCTCTAGCACAAACGACCTGACGAGATACGCGGTGACTAGCGTACTAAGGCTCTAGCACAAAAGACCTGATGAGATAAGCGGTGACTAGCGTACTAAGGCTCTAGCACAAAAGACCTGACGAGATACGCGGTGACTAGCGTACTAAGGCTCTAGCACACAAGACCTGACGAGATACGCGGTGACTAACGTACTAAGGTGCTAAGGGTGTAGCACACAAGACCCGAGGAGATAAGCGGTGACTAGCGTACTAAGGCTCTAGCACAAAAGACCTGACAAGATACGCGGTGACTAGCGTACTAAGGCTCTAGCACAAAAGACCTGAAGAGATACGCGGTGACTAGCGTACTAAGGCTCTAGCACACAAGACCTGACGAGATAAGCGGTGACTAACGTACTAAGGTGCTAAGGGTGTAGCACACAAGACCCGACGAGATACGCGGTGACTAGCGTACTAAGGCTCTAGCACAAAAGACCTGACAAGATACGCGGTGACTAGCGTACTAAGGTACTAAGGCTCTAGCGCACAAGACCTGATGAGATACGCGGTGACTAACGTACTAAGGTACTAAGGGTGTAGCACACAAGACCTGACGAGATACGCGGTGACTAGCGTATTAAGGTACTAAGGCTCTAGCACACAAGACCTGACGAGATACGCGGTGACTAGCGAACTAAGGCTCTAGTAAAAAAGACCTGACGAGATATGCGGTGACTAGCGTACTAAGGCTCTAGCACAAACGACCTGACTAGATAAGCGGTGACTAGCGTACTAAGGTACTAAGGCTCTAGCACACAAAACCTGACGAGATACGCGGTGACTAGCGTACTAGCGTACTAAGGTAATAAGGCTCTAGCACAAAAGACCTGACGAGATACGCGGTGACTAGCGTACTAAGGCTGTAGCACAAAAGACCTGACAAGATACGCGGTGACTAGCGTACTAAGGTACTAAGGCTCTAGCACACAAGACCTGACGAGATACGCGGTGACTAACGTACTAAGGTACTAAAGGTGTAGCACACAAGACCTGACGAGATACGCGGTGACTAGCGTACTAAGGCTCTAGTACAAAAGACCTGACGAGATAAGCGGTGACTAGCGTACTAAGGCTCTAGAACAAACGACCTGACGAGATACGCGGTGACTAGCGTACTAAGGTACTAAGGCTCTAGCACACAAGACCTGACGAGATACGCGGTGCCTAACGTCCTAAGGTACTAAGGCTCTACCACACAAGACCTGACGAGATACGCGGTGAGTAGCGTACTAAGGCTCTAGCACAAAAGACCTGATGAGATAAGCGGTGACTAGCGTACTAAGGTACTAAGGCTCTACCACACAAAACCTGACGAGATACGCGGTGACTATAGCGTACTAAGGCTCTAGCACAAAACACCTGACGAGATAGGCGGTGACTAGCGTACTTAGGTACTAAGGCACTAGCACACAAAACCTGACAAGATACGCGGTGACTAGCGTACTAAGGTACTAAGGCTCTAGCACACAAGACCTGGCGAGATACGCGGTGACTAGCGTACTAAGGTACTAAGGCTCTACCACACAACACCTGACGAGATACGCGGTGACTAGCGTACTAAGGCTCTAGCACAAAACACCTGACGAGATACGCGGTGACTAGCGTACTTAGGTACTAAGGCACTAGCACACAAAACCTGACAAGATATGCGGTGACTAGCGTACTAAGGTACTAAGGCTCTACCACACAAGACCTGACGAGATACGCGGTGACTAGCGTACTAAGGCTCTAGCACAAAACACCTGACGAGATACGCGGTGACTAGCGTACTTAGGTACTAAGGCACTAGCACACAAAACCTGACAAGATACGCGGTGACTAGCGTACTAAGGTAATAAGGCTCTAGCAAACAAGACCTGGCGAGATAAGCGGTGACTAGCGTACTAAGGTACTAAGGCTCTAGCAAAAAACAATAACGAGATACGCGGTGACTAACGTACTAAGGCTCTAGCACAAAAGACCTGAAGAGATAGGCGGTGACTAACGTACTAAGGTAGTAGCACACAAGACCTGACGAGATACGAGCTAAGTAACGTACTAAGGTACTAAGGCTCTAGCACACAAGACCTGACCAGATACGCGGTGACTAGCGTACTAAGGCTCTAGCACAAAAGACCTGACGAGATACGCGGTGACTAGCGTACTAAGGTACTAAGGTACTAAGGCCTGACGAGATACGCGGTGACTAGCGTACTAAGCCTCTAGCACAAAAGACCTGACGAGATACGCGGTGACTAGCGTACTAAGGCTCTAGCACAAACGACCTGAGGAGATAAGCGGTGACTAGCGTACTAAGGCTCTAGCACAAAAGACCTGAGGAGATACGCGGTGACTAGCGTACTAAGGCTCTAGCACAAAAGACCTGACGAGATATGCGGTGACTAGCGTACTAAGGCTCTAGCACACAAGACCTGAGGAGATACGCGGTGACTAACGTACTAAGGTGCTAAGGGTGTAGCACACAAGACCCGACGAGATACGCGGTGACTAGCGTACTAAGGCTCTAGCACAAAAGACCTGACAAGATACGCGGTGACTAGCGTACTAAGGTACTAAGGCTCTAGCGCACAAGACCTGACGAGATACGCGGTGACTAACGTACTAAGGTACTAAGGGTGTAGCACACAAGACCTGACGAGATAGGCGGTGACTAGCGTACTAAGGTACTAATGCTCTAGCACACAAGACCTGACGAGATAGGCGGTGACTAGCGTACTAAGGCTCTAGCACAAAAGACCTGACGAGATACGCGGTGACTAGCGTACTAAGGCTCTAGCACAAAAGACCTGACGAGATAGGCGGTGACTAGCGTACTAAGGCTCTAGCACAAACGACCTGACGAGATACGCGGTGACTAGCGTACTAAGGCTCTAGCACAAAAGACCTGACGAGATACGCGATGACTAGCGTACTAAGGCTCTAGCACAAAAGACCTGAAGAGATAAGCGGTGACTAGCGTACTAAGGCTCTAGCACAAAAGACCTGACGAGATACGCGGTGACTAACGTACTAAGGTGCTAAGGGTGTAGCACACAAGACCCGACGAGATACGCGGTGACTAGCGTACTAAGGCTCTAGCACAAAAGACCTGACAAGATACGCGGTGACTAGCGTACTAAGGTACTAAGGCTCTAGCGCACAAGACCTGACGAGATACGCGGTGACTAACGTACTAAGGTACTAAGGGTGTAGCACACAAGACCTGAAGAGATATGCGGTGACTAGCGTACTAAGGTACTAATGCTCTAGCACACAAGACCTGACGAGATACGCGGTGACTAGCGTACTAAGGCTCTAGCACAAAAGACCTGAGGAGATAGGCGGTGACTAGCGTACTAAGGCTCTAGCACAAAAGACCTGACGAGATAAGCGGTGAATAGCGTAATAAGGCTCTGGCAAAAAAGACCTGAGGAGATAAGCGGTGACTAGCGTATTAAGGTACTAAGGCTCTAGCACACAAGACCTGACGAGATACGCGGTGACTAGCGTACTAAGGCTCTAGTACAAAAGACCTGACGACATACGCGGTGACTAGCGTACTAAGGCTCTAGCACAAACGACCTGACTAGATAGGCGGTGACTAGCGTACTAAGGTACTAAGGCTCTAGCACACAAAACCTGACGAGATAAGCGGTGACTAGCGTACTAAGGTACTAAGGCTCTAGCACAAAAGACCTGACGAGATAAGCGGTGACTAGCGTACTAAGGCTGTAGCACAAAAGACCTGACAAGATATGCGGTGACTAGCGTACTAAGGTACTAAGGCTCTAGCACACAAGACCTGACGAGATACGCGGTGACTAACGTACTAAGGTACTAAAGGTGTAGCACACAAGACCTGACGAGATAGGCGGTGACTAGCGTACTAAGGCTCTAGTACAAAAGACCTGAAGAGATAAGCGGTGACTAGCGTACTAAGGCTCTAGAACAAACGACCTGACGAGATACGCGGTGACTAGCGTACTAAGGTAATAAGGCTCTAGCACACAAGACCTGACGAGATACGCGGTGCCTAACGTCCTAAGGTACTAAGGCTCTACCACACAAGACCTGACGAGATACGCGGTGAGTAGCGTACTAAGGCTCTAGCACAAAAGACCTGACGAGATACGCGGTGACTAGCGTACTAAGGTACTAAGGCTCTACCACACAAAACCTGACGAGATATGCGGTGACTATAGCGTACTAAGGCTCTAGCACAAAACACCTGACGAGATACGCGGTGACTAGCGTACTTAGGTACTAAGGCACTAGCACACAAAACCTGACAAGATACGCGGTGACTAGCGTACTAAGGTACTAAGGCTCTAGCACACAAGACCTGGCGAGATACGCGGTGACTAGCGTACTAAGGTACTAAGGCTCTACCACACAAGACCTGAAGAGATACGCGGTGACTAACGTACTAAGGTACTAAGGGTGTAGCACACAAGACCTGACGAGATACGCGGTGACTAGCGTACTAAGGCTCTAGCACAAAAGACCTGACGAGATACGCGGTGACTAGCGTACTAAGGTACTAATGCTCTAGCACACAAGACCTGACGAGATACGCGGTGACTAGCGTACTAAGGCTCTAGCACAAAAGACCTGAAGAGATAGGCGGTGACTGGCGTACTAAGGCTCTAGCACAAAAGACCTGACGAGATACGCGGTGACTAGCGTACTAAGGTACTAAGGTACTAAGGCCTGACGAGATACGCGGTGACTAGCGTAATAAGCCTCTAGCACAAAAGACCTGACGAGATACGCGGTGACTAGCGTACTAAGGCTCTAGCACAAACGACCTGACGAGATAAGCGGTGACTAGCGTACTAAGGCTCTAGCACAAAAGACCTGAGGAGATACGCGGTGACTAGCGTACTAAGGCTCTAGCACAAAAGACCTGACGAGATATGCGGTGACTAGCGTACTAAGGCTCTAGCACACAAGACCTGAGGAGATACGCGGTGACTAACGTACTAAGGTGCTAAGGGTGTAGCACACAAGACCCGACGAGATACGCGGTGACTAGCGTACTAAGGCTCTAGCACAAAAGACCTGACAAGATACGCGGTGACTAGCGTACTAAGGTACTAAGGCTCTAGCGCACAAGACCTGACGAGA